>WAAD01035315.1:467832-494833 GCA_013389945.1 Fregata magnificens | reverse complement strand
CGCTCGTCAGCGTTCGGTGCTGCGGAGCCGGCGGCCCCCTGCAGCCGCCGGTCCTCGCAGGCGGGGCGGGCAGGGAGCGCTCGCTCGCTCGCTGCGGGGCGTTAAACGGGTTCTCGAGCCAAAGTGATGCAGCAGAATTGTTTTTCCTAAAGTGCTTGATTGAGTAGAGGTGGTGTAGTGGCGCAGGGTGGCTGGCGTTGGTGATGCTCCGCTTGCCTCGCTGGCCCTGGGCAAACATGTCATTTGGTTACTTGGCAGCCTGCGGTCTCCCCGTTTCCTCTCCAGATATCAACATACGGAGCTCCGTGTGTAGCTTAACCCCGCTCCGGTTTTATTTTTTGCTTTGTGCTGCGTTACTGTTGACATGGAAACCAACACCGCTTTCTGTTCCAGAGAATTGGAAGCTAAAGCTACCAAAGAAGTCGAAAGAAAACTAAGCAGGTAAGGTACTCATTTAAATGCACTCCTACGGTTCAGAACGAGAGTTGGCCTTGGGCTAGAAATCAGTGTGGGCTTTATCTGGAGCTGTAATCTCATGTTAATTGTAAGGATAAAAAAAAAACCCCTGAATTTGAAAACGTCCGCCATTGCACAGAGAAATCTCTGCGATTTTAGTTAATTCTATAGACTAAACACCTTTGTAGCGTGGTTCCTTTTGCATAATAACGACGTCAGGTTCTAGAATAGAATTTCTTTAATAGGGTAGGGTTTTTAAGAGAAGAATAACTTACTTTTCTGTCCTAAGCTCTGGTACCGAACAATAACTAAAAAATGAACGAAGGGTTTGTTTCGTTTTTTCCTATGCAGTTCAGGCAAATATTGTTGGGAGGCAAGAAATAGTTGTTTTTGGCAAGAAACTTGCTTTGAACTCAAATAAACTGTATAGTGCCATATAACTATTAGGGTTTTGCCTCTTTTTCAATGAAGAGTTGAAGGCAGTGAGTCTTCCATTAGCATGCAGTTTTCATTTGAGAACTTTGTAGAATGGGCAGTTCCTTTTCTACATTACTTAGCTTGAGAGTAAAGGGTTAAGAGTTATGTTGAGTTAAGCGTTCTGTGCCAGTAATATACATCAGTTTTGTATTTAAGAAGTTATTTCTTCTGCACCGTTTATTTTTAGTATGGTGACTTTCTTGCAAATATCTACCTCTTTCTGTTCTTTACATTCTTTGTTGTCGACTTTTGTCCTACTTTTTTTTGTGTTCTTTTTCAATGAGACCTTAAAGGGACTTTTGCTAGCAAACTTGTAAGGGGACTTCTACTAGGGCCATTTGAAATATGCCAAAACCCTGAATATAACTGATAGAATATTAGTTTCTGGTACCTTGCTGCTTCTATTATTTACTGTGCCTAATCAGTCTCCAACTTCCAGATTGGTTTATGATTACGCTGTGAAAACTGATTGGCTTTCCCCTGCTGTCAGTGTGTGTCTTCCTTTTTTTTTTTTTTTTTTTTTTTTTTTTTTTTTTTTTTTTTTTTTTTTTTTTTTTTTTTGGTAATATGCTTAAGCATGAATAATCTTTCCCATTTTGTTGCTGAAATATACGGAATCTTTAAGATACACTTAGCATATTGCTTTTAAATACAATGTCAAGGTCGTTGTTAAATGGACTGTACTTGAAGAGAATGATTTCAAATTGCAACTCTTTAAGTGATCTGTCCACAAAAGGTACCAAAATGCTGTGGGAGGGGAAAAAAAAAAAAAAAAATTAAATCATTGGCATTCTGTGGAAAGCACTCGGTGCATGCTTGGTGCCAGAAGCGATTTCAGAACTGTATTATTTAGATGGACAGAGTGCTAAGTTCAAAACAACATTCTGGTGCAAGTCTTAGTAAGTCAGTAGATCTTTACATTTTTATGACCCTAAGAGAGATCTCTTGTCACGCTGGCAGGCATGGCAGATAGTGACGAGAAGTGAAAGTAAACTATAGAACTGCCTAAAACTCAGTGTTTCGTGGGGGCTGGGGACAGAACAAGGTTCACTGAGTAAATTCTGATACGGAACAGGTCTCTGTGTTTTCTGACACAGAGGTATATGTATTAATCATTTAAAAGATTCAGAACTTCACTAACATTAATGTACCAGTTGTTTTCAGAAACCTGTCTTCTAACTGGTTTATGTTTCGTGAGGGGGTTTTCATCGTGTGAGCACACAACCTGATAAAACTGTGGCATGCCTGCTCTGGATAGCCCTGATTAATTCTTTTACTGTTGTAGAACTCAACAGATAGCCCTCATTCTTTCTCTAATGTCATTATTTACGATCTTATTAAATTTACAGTGACCTAGTCAAATTGTAAAAGGGCAGATACCTTTTCCTGGGAAAGGTAAATAGACCTATGCTCCAGTTTTTCTTAATCTAAAATGGCATAGTGTATATATAGACTGTAAATTCCATGGGACGGTGGCATTGCTTCATGTATGTTCTGAAGTCACCTTTGGAGTTTATGCTTATAAATTAATGGGTAGCAAATATTCTTTTTTATATTACTGGGAATATTGGCCTAGACTGTCAGTTTGCAATAGGATAAGCATTATAGCTTTTACTTGTAGCTTGCTTATCCAGTTGGAGTGATTTCTGTTTTAAACGCAGGATTAGCAATTTGGCTTGTTTGGCCTTTTGGAAAAGAATCTTCATTTGGTCTGCGTTCTCTTTGAAATGCATACATGCCTAGTCCTATCCAAATACCCCTGGTCTCAAAAATAAGCATAGTGCGTGATTTGCGACAGTAATTCAAATAAATCTATTGCACACCGTATTGTTGCGTAACGTTACGAGTTAAATGTCACCTGTTCAGTCTGCCGCTGAGCAAGAACTGTCCATTCCTAACTGGAGAAATGTAAGAGTTAAATTTGTTTAAAATCGGGAGCAGTAAAAATCGCCATTTAGTTCTTCTGATTTAAGAAATAACTTTTTAATTCTGTTTGGTGAACAGGGCTTTCCTGCCTCATTTATGTGGAACTGAGAGAAGGTAAATATTAGAAATATGTTTACAATTTTTTTTTCCAAACACAGGAGTTTGACTCTTACTTCACAAGCATGCAAATTATAGGGAAGATTCACACACTGCTTTCATTCACCTGTGTTTCTGCTCCAGAGATTCCATCTGCATTGTTTGCAGACTGTCCATGTTCTGGGAGAGCTACCTAAAGTCATGTATACCTCTAGATTTCATCCATGTATTCTACTAAGTTACTACTGTACAATTTTTTTTTTTTTTTTTTTTTTACTCTTCCATGTCAGAATAACCACCATATTTCCATGAGGCTTTTCTTATTTGCTGTAGAAAAAAAAAAATGAGATGGGTCAATGATGGGGGCATAGAGAAACAGTGAGAAATGTAGTCATTTCTGTTGATATTTAAGCACTTGATTTTCTTTTGGGTTTTTGGGAGGTGTGGGTTTTTTCCTCATAAACTTCTTATGGGAAGACTTCTGCTGTCAAATGGGAAGAGTTTATTGCAGAGACAGCATTCTGTTCATGCTTTTCAAGACCTATAGAGATACTTAGGCAAAATTATGCATTCCTTTCTCCTCTACGCGCACTTTTTCAGGTCATGCGTAATTGTCGGGTCGTCCCCGTAAGGTAGCTTGCATTTACCTTTTCTAGTCTTACAGCAAATCCACTGTGCAGTATACTTCTTGACTCTGCGTTAATAAAACTGAAGCAATCTAGAGTATGGGTGGTCATGGTTAAGGTGCTGGACTTTGCAGTCGTTTGGGTTTGTGCATCTGTTACAGATATCCTATGTGACCGGTGTGGTTATGAAGAAGCAGTTTAATCTATCTCCTTCAGTTCCCCATTTGTTAAATGAAGATAGGGGTTGTTTATTTCTGCTACTGAAGTCTTGTGTATTTAGGTGATAAACTCCGTGGGAAAGAGATTTGTCTTTTGTATGCTTGTGTAGCAGCGAACATCTCAGATGAAGCTCAGGGTGAAACTGTAACACAAGCGTTGTTCCAGAACAAGCATATTCATAGTGCTCATAGTTTGGAACATAGTTCTGTTGAGCCAGCTTCTGTATTAGGAAGATGGGAAAGATGAGTGTATTCCAAGTAATTGGTAGCGGTGGACATGGTAGTTAGAATTCTATCACTTCACTTTTAGGGTGATAATTTAAAGACTGAGGTATTTAAAAGCAAAAAAGAAAGTAGCTGACACACATCTACTAATGAATTATTCATTGAAGTAATTGTTTCAGTTTTTAGCTTGGCAGCACCTCCTCTATGCATTAATAGCTGGAAAGCATTAACACACACGCGCGCGACATCTGTAAATAAGTGTTTTTGTTTTGTTATCGGTGCCCGAGGCTTGCTTTGCTCCTGTGTAATACGCTGAGTGGTTTTAGTTGCCAGAGTGTTTCCATGTAAGGCACTGGTGGGTTTTGTTGGGGGTTTTTTTATTAACTTCAAAGTACTGGTTTCTATTCCATAAACTTGAAGGGTGCCCTTTCCGGTCTAGTATGCTATTTTGTGGGAAGCATTGATAAAGGAATTGGAGGATCCATTTTTAATCAAAATACACATTTTATAATTGATTCTTGTATAATGATGGTTTCGTAGAAAAGCTAGCTATTGTTTTTTATAGAAATTGAGAAGTGATTTTTATTGGCAGTTGTATGTAATTGCATAATTTCAAAAAATATAAAGATTAGGGAACTTGTAGGTCAGAATACAGAAAGATTGTCAGAACAGTCTCAGCAGCATGTTTGAAAGTCTGTGTAGAATATCGGATATCGGTTGAATATGTAGTGCGTTCATGCATACACGTTTACTGTCTTTGCGGAATTGTAGAAGATCTTTCAGTTCCAGAGACTTAAATGTAGCTGCCTGGCAGTGTTCCACCTGTAGCATTGCAAGTTAATTTATAACTAGAAGAAAAGCAAATGGTGGAAATGATTTATTTATTTATTTTCCCCAAAATGTATTTTATATATTTGTCACTGGAAATTTTAGAGTGGCTTCAAAAGCCACTGTGTATCATTGCTTCTAATTCTTACTTTTGTTTACTCCATCTAGTAAATGGGTGAAAGGTAAAAATCCATAAATAGTTAACGCAGAAGTTGATGATTGGGGATTCAGTAGCAGACGTGCTATCAGTGTCTCCTGCATCCTGCTGTCAACAAATAGGCTGAATGATGCGTGTCCTTTTGAGAAACGGACTAATAAATATCTTTTTTTGCCTTCAGTTAGTAACACAGGGCCACTAAGAGGTTGGCTAGTTGTTTAACTGCTCTCCTTTGTCCAGCGGCAAGGTGCTTCCCCTGCCTGACCCCCCTGCCTGCTGTTGGCTGGGACCAGTGCAGTGCTTGGTCACTCGATGTGTTCAGCATGGGGGGCCTGTCGCACCGACACCAAAACCCCAGTGCAGTCTGCAGTGTTCAGAGTGCTTCAAAGGACACCTTTGGGAGAGTCCCTTCGCAGCCTCAGGGCTTCTAAAAGCATTTGTTGGCCATGGTAGCAGTCTCTTCAAAAACGTGCTAGCACCATCTTGTGGGGCAGCGTGACTTTAATGTGGTTCGGAAGTGTGTTTTGAAGGTGTCTTGCTTGACGAGCAAACGCTGTACCTGAGCATCTCTAATAGTGCCGGCATCTCTAGCAGCGTTTGTGGAGAGGCATTTCTAGCTGTTAGTGCTAGCTTGAAGAATCCAGAAACCCGACGAATGCAATTCTGTTGCACAGGTAGTTCACTTTTGGTGAACGCTAGGTAATTGGCATTAACGGTGAATGGCGACCTGTTTTATTTTGGTGTTGAAATTTGCTGTGTGCAAGTAATATATGCTTTCGCTCGGAGATAAATACTGAGTTCAAATGATGATAATGCAGTGCTAGGTCTTAGATCTTAATTTGTGTCAAAATTCTTCTTGTAACCATAATTTCCTCAGTGAGGTGACTACAATTGTAATTTTATTGTGGCATAACATGTATCCCTCTTGTATATTATAACAGCAAAGATAGCACGCTGCACAAACATTAATTATTGCACCCTCAGTATGTGTTCCAGGGAAAATAATGGGTATACTCCATTCTCCTCTTCTGTTACGTAAGAATAGGGGTTAAATATGTCTGTTTCAGCCCACATATTTTTACAATGCCAAGCTGGAGCTTTTGAAATTAAAGATTAATAGAACTTTTTTCAAGAATTAAAGTAATAAGTAAAATATGATTTGATGTAAAAATTACCTGAAATGTTTACATTTTGAGCTTTTTCCCAGTTCGCAAGCCAAACAACTAATCGGGCCATACAAAAATAAAATTAGCACTGTCAGAACTGAGGACAAAGAAATAGTAATGAATGTGGACTGTAGAAGTAAGAGTGTAGCTGCTCTTCGTTTAATGGCATGTGATCGTGATAGTAATGAAGTGAAAGACTTTGTATGAAAAATCACCCAGAATCACAAGGCGCTTTCTGTCTTCCCAAAGTGGTACCTGTCCTAGACTGTCCTAGAAGATGAAAAAGTACTTTTTTTTTTTTTTTTTTTTTTTTTTTTTTTAGTAATGGCTTAATCGAGTAAAGCTTTTTGATAGTTTGGGGTTTTTTTCCCCTTATACAAACAAGAGTTGTGCTGAGTGAGGTACACAAAATTGGAGGAAAAATTATTTTGATATAAATAATGGTAAATATTTATCT
The DNA here is from genome assembly GCA_013389945.1 of Fregata magnificens. Lineage (NCBI taxonomy): Eukaryota > Metazoa > Chordata > Aves > Suliformes > Fregatidae > Fregata > Fregata magnificens. Next base: position 488,201 of record WAAD01035315.1, on the reverse strand, counting down.
GACACTCAGGCTATCTAAAATTATGCAGATAATAGCAGGTTCTACGTATATGTTCTCGGAGCCATCAAGTGTGCAGTCTCTCCTGAGATCAAGATCCATTTTCATTTGGTCTCACTTGAAAATAAAGCACCTTTCAAGTTAAGCTATTGAAACTGAAGGCCTTTGCTCCAGGCTCAAAAGTGAATTTCGTATGGCCTGGGTATTTTATTTTCAGCTGATCTAAATTGAAAAATAAGGTTTGCATTTCTGCTAAGACCATTTAACCTTGAGCAAGCTAATCCAATTATATAGGAGGAAAAGGAAATTCCTTGTACATGTGTTTTAGTGAGAGTTGGATGGCCGATAGGGGATATGACAGAAGCCTGTTTATATATTCATGTTATGAATCAGAATTCTCAGTCATTGCTTTTCGTTTGGCCGGCTGACGGACCAAGCGTGCTGCTACAAGCACTTTTGCCATATGAGGTCAATGCAGTAAATCTACCCAGATGTAGGGAAAAGCCCAGCAAAAGAACCTGTTAATTTTCTGGCCTTGTCTTGTCACTATGAAACTGGGTTCCTACGGTGTTTCTTGTTAGGTGCTGTAAAGTAACATGAAGCTGCTGATAGTTTGTGCACAACGGATAATATAAAGTGTTGAGTACTTAGCAGGAATAGGTAGCTATTAAAGTCTAAGATGACAAATGGGAAACACTACGTAACACTTCTGTTTCTCAAGGAGTAGCATTAAAAATGTAGCTTGTTTGATGTATGTTCTAATGGGTGTTGGAATCTGATGCCTAAATACTATCATTTGCTGTCTGTAGAGAGTTGTGTATTAATGTGTTAGAAAGAATAAAGGAAACTTGTGATTCCAGCTGTCAGAGATGGAAATTCAGTTTTGCTTTAGACTCTGATGCCTTAATAAGCAAATCTGAATTTGTATTTCAGGTTTATGTTTATGTAAGAGGGTAGTGGTAATAGGACTACCTTCCTTGAAAGATTCAGTTTTCAGTGAAGAGCATGGGCAGTAAGGGCTTTACTGTTGTTGTTATTTAATTGTACAATGGGTTAGTTTTGCTTTCCAGTCACTGAGAGTTGACATTGTAATGGTCATCTAATACTCTCTTAAAAATGTAAATTTTTTTTTTCGGGTGTCGCCAAGGGTCCCAATACTAATCATAGTTTGGGGTTTTTTACGTGTTCTAAGCTGGCTTTGTAATGTAAAATCTGTTTTTCTTAAATACATGAAAATAGAATGATCACCGTGTCATAAGTTAGGAGTTTTATTGTTCCTGTGTGGAAACAAAAAAATGGTGCGGTGGGTAGGGTATTGCAGAGATATTGGTATGTTAGTTGTTAGCATCTGTAGCATCTGTATTCTAAAAATAAAATGTAATCTTACTGATTTAGTTGTAGCAGGACTGATGAGTTACTTTTTTTTCCGTGAAAATACTATTTTGCATTCTGCTTGCTCTTTAAAGTGCTATAGCTTTCTTCTAAAAGCTGAATGATTTTTCACTTAATGTAGTTTTTGCATGTGACACACTGAAATTTGTTACGCAAAACAGGGCGCTAGTGGCCGCCTTAACTCTTAGAATTCTTCTCAGGTTATTAGAAAGCCTGTAAATAACCTTTTGTTCCAGTAGACAATCCTAGGTAACGTAGCGCCCTGCAATGTTGATGCACTTACTGCATCAGAGGTGTTTAACCTGTGCCCATAGACGTTGTTTGGCTTGCTAGAACAGTTCAGGTGGCAGTCGAGAGGGAGCTGGACTGTCTCCCCAGGGCTCCACAGCCTCGCAGGGGCAAGTTTCAGACTGGTTGACTGCGTCTGACAGCAGCAGCCTGTTCCCCAGGTGTCGTCTCTTGCGAAGGTCTTGCAGCTCATCCCATCTCCCAGTAAGACGTGCACACCCAGTGCTGGGTAGACCTGGGGGCACAGGACCCCAGGAAGGATGGCGACCAGAATAGGCTGCTGCTTCAGAACAGTTACTCTGGGTCGCAGCTTGCTCCCTCCTCAGATCTAAGTAGCCTTTGGGAAAGAGGCTGTCATGGGAAGGTGACAGGAATTCCCGCTGCACAGCCTGCTTGTGACGGTGCTTTTTCCTGGGGTGATCCTGGGAGAAGGTGGGCAGAGAACTGCTCTCAGAAGATGAGTGTTGAACTCGCACTTCTGGGAGGTGTCAGCCCAGCAGCACTTATGCAGGGTAGTTGTGCACTATGCACGCAGGCAGTGAGGTGGTGAGAGGAGAAGGGCTGCGGACACGGCTTTTCCCGGCCATGGGAGGAAGATAGGGCACTTGGCCTTTACTGTTGGATTAGATGTCTCTTATTCTCGATGGTACTTCACGAAATACTTTCTTCCTGAACAGCGAATCACTGACTCTTCTTTGTATGGAAGTCAACTGTAAATGAATTGTGTATTCTATAAAAATGAACTGTGGCCTATAGAAGCTATTTTTTCTAGGCTGATTTCAGACCTGCATGCTTCTTCTATTGTTTACTTGGACTTACTTTATTTGGACTATTCCAAATTAACTCAAACTGAGGATCAGTGTTACCAACTTCAGTTTGGTTACAAATGCTCAGGATGCCAGAGTGATGGACAAAACTGACTTACGTACCACCTTTATAGCGCACAGATGTCACTGCGGGTTAATCATTGCCTCAGACTTGCGAAGTATCCAAGGGATTGCTTTAAATGAAACTGGCCAAGTGTAATTGTTTTCTGTAGTTACGTCACTAACCTCTTAGTTGTCTGTGAAATAATTTTTGATACCTAATTGCAAACACAAGATTGCTTTTTGCAGTAAGACAGTCCTCAATGAATCTTGCAGCCAGATGATAAAACTATGAGAAAATGCAAAATAGCCATGGTACGCTTGATAGTTCGTGATTTGTCTTGCGGTGCAACTGAAATAGGGGGGTGTCAGAAATAACATTTTTGGGGTTTTTTTTGCATATCTTAACACATCAGAAGCAATTGTGTTTGCTGTCTGTTATTAGAAAATCTTAAAAGACAGAATTTGATCTGTGGAACCTTTTGAGAGTGGTGGTCTGTCTGCGTATGTTACTGTATATGTAGGGTGGAAAGAATACTGGTATTGTTTGGCTGCTCGTCGTCAAAGCATGCTGCAGCTCTACATCTGGTAAATACCTGCAGTGTCAGACTGCTTTTGTTAACACATGCAGCATGAGTTGATGGGTGCTTGTAACAGTCACCCTAGAAGTGGTAGAGGAGAAAAGGGGTGCTGGATATACAATAAATCAGTGTTATTCCAACAGAAGGGAGCACTGGGAAAAGAAACAAGTAGAGGATGAAATGGGATTTGCAGTGAGAACGAAGATCTCGGCGAGTAGGGATGAAAACTGATTTCTGTTTGTATTAGTTGCTGTACGGACACATGTAGCCATGCTCCAAAGGTTTTCTGTTTACAGAGAGAAATCAGAAAAGATATTTGTAATTAAGAAAAGAAATACTCGTTAATTTTGTGAATATAAAACTTTCCTCCCTCCAGGCAAATTGATTTTCACCATCTAGATAAAGTGTAGCTGTTGTCTGACAGCATTAATAGTAATAAAAATAGATTTGAGAAAAATGCTTCAGTTACCCAAAATGCAGTCATATAATTTTTTTGCCTTGTGTGCTAACATTAATACTCTCAGAAGTTTCTGTGCCCTATAAATATTTAAAGTATCGCAGGCTTTTTTCTTCCACAACGAATGTCACGTGAAAGTACTGCCATATCTCTTTTTGTTTGAAACTAATACTAAAAATAGCCAAGTGGCCACAAGCTTTGAAATTTAAATGTAAGTATCATTATTATGGCATTGTCCCTACTGGGAGGAGAACCACTTTCGACATCTTGCTGAAGAATCTCACAGTGGGACAGAAGACCAGTTTTAAAGTCTAAAGGTAGAACTCAAATGGGCAGCGATAACGTGGTACTCGCCTCTTCCAAAAGAATGGCAGTATTATGCAGAAAGCGAAATAGAATAAGCTGCTGGCTGCCATAAAGAGAAGACCTGATGAGCTGCTGTTTAGGATTGCTTACCTTGGCACCACCTACAGTGAGAGGCAGGTGCTGTAAGAGTGCTGTTTTCTCTAATTAAAAAGGGTGAAAGTTATGTGAATTTGCCACAGTGGAACTGGGAACTGGAAGTCACATGTGGATTTAGGAAAAAATTTTTAAAAACCCAAAACTGATGCCTGCACTCATTTTGAAAGGGACTTGAGCTGTGTTGAAAGTAGAATTGACTGATTATTTATATATCTAAATAAGTAATGAAAGTTTTAATACTTGTGGAGTATCTTGTGTTTTACTGTGTTCAATTGGCATTGCTTCTCACATAAGTATATATATAAAATATTCTTATTTGAAACTGGAAGTTTGTAGTTGTAGGCAGTTTGGGGTTAAAAAGGAGCCCAGTGTTTCTACGCAGAAGTAAACCACTTATTGACCGCCCCTTATTGACATTTTTAGTTCATTTCCCCCCCAAGTTTTGTATAACAAAATTGTCTTTTGTTTGATATTGTATGTGCAACCGTGTGTCATCAAATGAGGGTAACTTTTTTAAAGGAGACTTTAATACATTAAAAGTAACTGTGTAATAAAATCTCTTCTCCTGTTCTGCCTTGCTTAATATGTGAAAAGCGTGGCAAAGACAAAAACAGTGCTTTTTATGTTCAAAGCTGAATTTTGGAGATAGACATCAGACAAGACCACTTGTCACAAACAGGGGTGTAAGTTCCCTTCCATCATTTGTTTCTCGGCTTTTTCTTTTGCAACAGTGAATAACCCATGGGACTCTAATCAGTTTTACTGTCCAGAGCTCTCCACAGCAGCCCTGAATCTGAGCACCTCTTGTTACTTCAGCTGCAGCTGATCGGATAGAAAGTGTGTACAGATTGGGGAGAACACCAGTTACAATGTGAAATGTTCATTTAAAAGAGAGGACTTACTCTAATCTCTGAAGGTTATTCAAAGAGTAAATTTGGTGTCGTCTTCCTTTATTTAGTCAACATGGGTGGAGTTTGTTCCCACATCCCATTCAAAGTATCATAGAAATTAGGACTCGTCTGAAGGACATGGTTTGCCCAGCGAGAGGGTAGACGTGCAGTGGAGCTAGTGTTAAGATTCAGGACATCAGAGGGATGTGTGTTGTAACCTAGATATATGCTTCAGAAAGAGATCTGGAAAAACATTTTCAACCTATTTTTTTAATCTTGTCCACCTGACTATACGGTCAGGGCTTGTGGGCCAAAAGCTTCCAAGCTTTTGAACTTAGAAACATTTCTGACCCTGAAAGGGCAAAGAGGAGTCTTGCAAGTAGCCTTTCTAGTACACAAGAATGCTTTATTCTCCGAATCTCAAACTTTGAAGTAACTGAGTATTAGTAGGCTCCCTCTCCCTCTGTCTTACAGTGTTCTAACAAAAGCAAACTGCTGCCACTGTTTTATTTTTATGTGCAGCTTTATTGTTGCTTTCTAAACTTCAGAATCCTTCTTTCTGTGAGCAATTGTTCTTATTCTCATATATGAAACAGCTAACTGATCTTCAGTTGCACATTCCATGTTGTCACGAGCTTTTTGCACGATTAGCCCAAATGCTTTTTTGTCTGCCTGTTACCACAGTCTTTTCTGTCAGCTGTGTTTGTGTGGAGTTCGTTCTCATTCTCATCTCTCCAAGCATGGCCTTACAGAAAAGTTTATTTTTGTTATTGTTAAATTTGTGTCAGATATTAGTTCCCGCTGACCCTGATAGCTTGCAAGTGTGCTTGCATGTCTTTAGTTCTTTCTGCTTTTTTATACTCTCCATGTTCTCCCTTTTGTCTTGTCTTTGCTGAACCTTGTTTTTAAAAGAGAATGTAGTGTAATCTGCAAAGCGGTGTTGCTGCTAAGCCTTCTGTTTTAGCATGTAAAACTTTATCTTGAGTGAATTTAAATTAACGTAACAGGTTTTGTTTTCACGTTTGTCAAGTTACCATTCCGTGACTCGTTTAATGTGCTCTAAAATTGCTCTGCTATTGAAAGCTCTGGTCTGACCGTGCTCTTCAGTCCATGTTCCTGCTTGTTCATGTGTCCTTTATGTCATACAGATACACAGCCAGTTGAATTGGCTTACTGCTCAGGCAGGAAAATGTATATATATTGTTTGTTTCTTGGCAGAGGTAGTGTTTCAGATTGGTGAGCTGTTGCAAATTCCTGCACGGCTGTTTAGGCACCGGTGTTGGTGCAAAAGGGTGTGCGTGGCTGGGGGAGAACCCATTGCTTAGCTTATGCTGAGTGTAGTCAAACTCTGTGCTGGGTTGGAGCTGATTGCATGTGACAGTGGGGAAATGTGGTGCGTGAGAGCTCAGTCATATGAATTCGCAATAGCAGGTAGAGATTAAATAACATTTGAATTTGTGCTGGCTTTTGAATCAAATTAATGTCTAAGCCTTCCTTGTAAGTTTTGGAAAAAAGAAAATCTTCCGTGTAGCTTGACGCTGCATCTGCCCTTAAAATTTTGTCACTTGTGATTTACAGTGAAAGTACATAGTCCCTATAGAAATATTATCCAATTAGAAGTAAAATTCCCCCGTTCCTTTTGAGTCACTGTGAAATAATTGTTCTGAAATGAATCTAAGTGTGTACAAATTGTATTTTGGGAGAGTTAATTACAAACTGTGTGGTTCAGGGATTTAGTGCAAGAAGAGGAAGAACAGTTGATGGAAGAAAGGAAAAAGAGAAAAGAAGACAAGAAGAAGAAGGAAGCTGCTCAAAAAAAGGTATGTTGACCATTAAAAAATAAAAACCTGTGCTTGTGCATTACTTATGTTTCATCACTAGCAAATACTGGTTTAGTTGTTGTTATTCAGAAGTGTTTTCTTTTTAATTAAATGTTTTAAGCTTTAAATGTACTGTCAGTTACTTAGTGGTAACTGACATATTGAACATCTTAATTGGCTTTGTGTACAGTTTCTTTAGAGATGATTATTCTGAGATGACCATTCTTTGTCCTGATTGTCAGTTGAAGCGGTTTCAAGTTTGAAAACTTCTTCAGTGTTGATGCATTTATTAATAGAATAAAATTACCATTTTTATTTTTTTTTAAGATAGTGGCTTCCAGTGGTATCCTTACTTTAATATATCATCTTCCCCTTCAATAGGGAAACATAGATGTCATAACACGATTTGCATAAGAGAAGGTGGATAAAAATGAAAATATTGGCAGCAAAGGTGTTTTGGGATGGAAACATCACAGAAATGCTTGTAAACATTTCAGAATTCCTGTTTTCTGTCAAAGTATTAATCATGGCCATTGATTCTAAATGTTGGCCCTAAGCTTGAGAGGAGCTTGTAAATCTGGTTTTAAAAACATGTCCATCTCAGGCTTTTTATTTGCTAACTGGTGGTAGCAAAGTGAACCTGCTTAACAGTTTTTCTTTGATTCCATTGACTAATGCTAGATATTTATTATATAGTAAAAAAATCAGTAGTCGGCTCTCCCTGTTTGTTGGCCTAAATAAAGGTGTTCGTTGTGCACCTGTACAAAATTAGGTATGTCTAATCTTGCAACAAATCTAAATGAAATAGTACTTGAGGGATACTCCTAGAAGAGGTATTTTCTCATATTTCAGAATGAGAGGTTCTTTTCAGCAGCTGACAGCAAAGCTGCATAATAATTTTTGGACCTCAGTTGTAAATTTATAACTCATTTTCCTCTCGGAATTCTTTTTTAACTGGAAGTTGTAATGGGAAAGGAGCTGGTTTACTTGTAGAATTTGCATCTTTTAATAAGTGGTTCTTTGTAGCTAACTTTCTCCTCCAAAGTTTAGTATTTTTGTGAGTTTGAAAGGCACGTTTGAGAGTGAAAATTGTAGGAGAAATAAAAGCATAAGTATTTTTTTGAAAGTGAAGAGACTAGACCTTTGCCTAAAATTGAAAGTTTTGTTTACACTTTCTTCTGCTGCGGAGCACCTGCTAGACTGTTCTTCAGAAGCCACGGGTCTTTACTGATGTGCTGTATTCTCTGAGTAACAAAATGTCGAGTGAGTGGACTTCATATATCAGGAATTTAAGCAGCTTCTATGGACAAGGAAGTAGGATGCCACAGGGATGCTCATGTGCGTTCCTGGAGAAGCTTAAACTTGATCTAGATTAAAGAGAATACACCTCTGAAAAACCATGGTAACAAACAATTGCCAGTTAATTTAGCTGTTAAAAAAAAAAAAAAAAAACAACCCACCCACAAACCAAAAAACCAACAAAAGTCCTAGCACAGACGTGGCTTGATTCTAGATTAAAATGAAAACTTGTTAATGTAGGTCACAAGGAAGGCAGAATCCCTTTTCTGTTCTGTTAATATTTGTGAGTAGTTTCAGATTGACCAAAATTGCCCTTTTTTGGTTTTTCTGTTTGATCTCTTAAGAATGTACTGTTTTTTATTATCAACCATAGGCTGCCTAGCAAAAACTTTAAAGCATTTAACCATGCACCAAGTACTGATATATTTTGGAAGTCCCTAGCTGAAATATGTTCAATTTTTTTTTTCTTTTAGAGAATAGCACCTTAGTATAAAAAGCAGTCAGTAGCCTTATCCTAAGACCCTTTCTCTTCGCTGATCTCTGTGGGTGCTGTGGATAGCCAGAAACAGCAAAAAAATTTTGAGAAATTCTAAGTTGTCTCATTTTCCTGTTCATAGGTCAAGTGCCAAGCTAATGAATTGATTTTTTAGCTCAAGTCACAACTGGGGGGAGGAGGGGTGTGTGTGTGAGATTACAGGCTCTCCAGAGTAAGCTCTAAACATGTGCATAGGCATGGCAAGAACTGAAGCGGCATCCTGTAATCATACTGTGGAAGGAAAAGCTAATGCTTGGGTTTTACATATACTGTAGTTCTTTAATTGTTGGAACTAAAAGGAGTGGTAGAGAACAGCAGCAATCACAGAGGTGTAACACTTAAGAGAACATACCTTCTCTAAGTTGAGTAGTGCTTGCATCCTGATGCCGAGCAGCTTTTGTGGGGCATCAACTGTTGTGTTCCATTTACCTTTTTATGATCGTATAAAAATGTGTTTTGAACACTTGGTTCCAAGCCAGCTGCTGTGCATACAGTACCCTGGAGTTTGAAGTGCATACAAAACTTCCCAAGTCTTCAAAATAATTTTTTAACCAGCTTTGTTGAACAAAGAGCATAGTGGAAAGTTGTGGCGTTATGCAGTGGCCCCAAGTACACCAGTTGCCTTTTGGAAGGTGAGGAGGAGGGGCAGGGGTAGTGGAGGAGTCGGGATAATAAAGGTAAGATAGGCAAAACTGAAAGTGGACGTGATGTGGGGTTTTTGATACGCTCATGTAAGCAGCCATTGGCTTTATTTTTGCTTTCTGAATTCCAGGGGCTGATGCATTACTGTTAGTAGAGTGGATTTTCTTCAGAAGAGATTTTGCAGTCTTTGGCTATTTTTAGCAATCTCTAAGAGCATAAATAAAAAAAAAAAAAATGAAAAGCTTGTGCTCAAGGTTTCTTGGGAGCAAGAGGCTACATTTTGAACTATTGGACAGTACAACAAATTTTTGTATGTATCCTTGCCTTTGTCAGCTTAAGAAGTTGAAAAAGAGGCTTTTTCTGTTAACATACTCTTGATTTCTTCAAGAGAAGTGAGGATATGGCACTGAAGAGTCGTTAATAAACTTTCAGTAGTCAGCCCTAACAGTGCCAATGTATGAATCTAACCAAGTCTTACATCAAATCAGTGAATCAATAAATTTTTCGTGCATTCACGTGCACTCTCTTTTTTCTCTCTCCTCAAAGTTTCAATTAGAGACAATCATAGCTTAAGTATTATCGCAAATTTATTGCATACTATGAATATATGCAATATCATAATTAAAATGGGTTGTATACAGCTACCAAAGTGGCCATATCAAATTAAATCTCATTTTGCTTTGGGGATCGTGCATTTTAAAAGTGATAATTAAGAAAACTCTAGTTTCAGATAGGAAGAACTAGGATTTGTGCTTTTGAGGTCCTTTATGAAGTCAGTTTCACTATGTTTTATAGTTAAACCCTCACAATTAAGGTGCGCTTCCATACAAGAAATGTTTCTCTCCCCATTTTTATCCTATGATAAAATTTTATTCAAACAGATCTCTTGTCTTGGCCATATCACAGGTGTAACCACTTGAATCTCGGAAGTAAAAGACTTAAAGCTTTTGCATTGACTTTCTTACTTCCTTTAAATTTCTAGGTCCCTCCCTCTTCTTCCCCTGCTGTATTCTGCAATAAAAGTGGTGGAGGTTCCTTGCTTCCAGGCACAGTTTTTAACTCACTTCAAACATCTTAATTTGCAAGTTTAATTCAGTCTGTTTCATGTAGTTATCTTTTAAATTAATTTTGTCTTCTGTAACATTTAAACAGCTTTCTAGGCATAAGGAATAATAGGCATGGGTTGGTTAGAGAGACACTTCTGAAGTAGATAATTAAATAACTTTAAAACATTTTAAAAGAGGAGAGTCAAAAGCTAATGTTGCTTTATGAAGTGGCACATGCTTGTGTGGTTTTTCTGTTATCTGCACAAATCACTGACACTTCCTTTTCTTGTTCTAGGCCATTGAACAAAAAATCAAAGGTAAGTTACTTTAGAGTTATTTCTATTTTGTATATTATTTCTGCATTTTTAAATATATTGAATCGAATGGGTCACCTGAAAGCTCTTCTCAAACTAAAAGATGGGATCCTTGAAACTTCAGTTGCACTTTTTCAAACAGTGACCACAAAAGACTAGAAGAGTAATGGCTAAGGGTTTATTCCAGGGATTGGAGTCTTCTGTTCTTCCTATTTTCCATTCTTAATTACTTATACAGCACCAGGCATATACATAATACCTTGAGTTCTTTTCCATGTTTGCTTTTTTCCCTCCCCTTTTTTGCTTTGTTTGAAAAGTGCACAAACACGCTAACACTTCAAGTATGACCATGTATATGTAGATCCACGTAATGGATCTGTTTGAAACTTCACTTCCAAATATTTTAAGCGCAGCTGGGGTTGGGAAAGCTTGATAGACAAGTAGTTGATACATCTAGTTTTAACTAACTACTGCATGTGGAGGGTTCATCCTGACACAGGGATCAAGATGGCAGTATCTGAAAGCTGTAACTTCAATGTTCAGTGGCAGGCTGGGAACACTGCGGTAATTCTGAATGTTTGTGGGTTTTATACAGATCTCCATTCCAACCGGCTTCTATAAAGGGGGAAAAAGATCCTTCTCACTTTCTGTTTAATTCTAGCTCCTAACCTGTTAGTTGGGAAGCGGATAGTAATTGCATAAGTGATCATGTGGAGTGCTTGCTGAATCCCTGTTTTCTGGGAACGTTGGGTTTAGTTTAATACTTACTTGAGCAGTGGTAGAAACAGGAGCTTGGAAGCCCCACTTAGCGGAGGTGCAATTACTGTTGGAAAAATCAAAAAGTGTTTGAAGTGCAGCTCTGGCATGAAGGTAGTGAAATGGTAAAGGACATACTGCGCTTGAGAAGAGGCAAAGAAACAAATGAAAGTGTCCATCACCGAGGTGTGCGTTTGAAGAAGCGTTCTAGTTCGCATGTGGTTGAAATGGAGGAGGCAGGTTCTCCACATAAAAAATGCACCAGTTCTCCTGCCGAAGACTGCAGTACCAATTACCAGGTATCAGGAGACACGTTTATGTCTAGTTTATTTAAGTGCAATGTGTACTTTAGTGTGAGTGTTTAAAAGGGGGAAAAAAAAAAAAAACCAACCCAAATGATTGAGTAGGACCAATAGGTTTTCAGTGTGTGACGATGCTCTGCGGAGGGAAGGATGACAGCCTGCGTTCTGTGTCTTGGGGAGTTCTTCTGGGTGATACTTGGAGGAAGCTGATGTTTGGTTATGGAGTATTGATCGCTTGAGGCAGAGGGAGCTGCCAGAGCATGGTGGCTGCAGGAGCGTTGGTGCATCGTTCCTACAGCCGATGTCAGTGATGGAAGCTTGCGTTCTGTATGTGGAACCATCCTGTGGGCTTCACTGAACTGACTGTAGGTCCTGGCCCTTCCAGCCTGACTCTGGTCACTGAAATCAGTTGGGAATTCTATGTTTGTCCTCAGGCGCAGGACTGGATACTTAATAAAAGTGCTGGAAGTGTATTATAATATAAATACTCTTCACTTGTTTTTTAAAGCACCCTTTTTCAAGCAGTGCATGGAATTGCATTTGAAGTACAGGCGAAGCATTTGTTTTCTTCTCTGTATTCCTGCCATAAGGCTTCTAAGATAATATACCAGATTTAAAGAATTGTGAGTGTTTGGTTTTATTCTGAAGTAATAAAATATATCTGAAAAGATAGTGAAGAAGGAAAATGATAAAATACTTTGCTGTAAATAATAACGTCCATTTTGAATGAACATTTGACCTATGTACTTAGGCTGCGCTGGCATTCATGCGTCACATCAGGGACGAGGCTGCAAAAGCAAATGACTAAAAATAGCATGAAGACAGGAGGGCAGTAATTCTGCTCAGTAGGCTACCTGATGGTAATCTTCAAATTGAAAGAAAGTGTCTTTCTTTTGAAGGACAGAGTAAATCTCCGCACCCCTCCCCCCCCTTGGGGGCCTGATGTTTACTGATGGAAGTATTAAGTTCCAGCTTTAATGTTACATTATTATTAAAAGGGTATTTCAGGAAGTTTAGCAGGAATTTAGAGTTGTCAAAGCAACGCAAGCTGGCAGTCCTGAAGAAGTAGTACAGACATCATGGGATTCAGATACGCAACTGTTTGCAGCAGTTTCTATAGGAACAAAATTCATTGCTTATGTTGCACATAGCTCTTTCATTGTTTCAACAGTTTTGCCTACTTGTATTCAGGATGCAAATTAATGTTTCATTAGTTTCCAAGTTTCCATCGCGTTAATGTCTTAAATAATTTATTCTGTGTGTGAGCTGAAGATAAAATACAAGAGTATAAGATCTCTAAATAATTCAGAATTATGTTCCTTCTTTCAGAAAAGTAGCTGGTTAAGTGGTGGGGGTGGGTAGGGAGGTCATTTCTTGTTTTTAAGCATAGTTTGGATGGCTCCAGAGTGTTGTTTCAGCTAAGGTAGAAGTTGTTGTTGTACCAGCTGAAGTAGCTACTGGTGTTTATGTAAAATTATAAGAATACCTTCTGAGGAAGTTAATAGTGCTGATTTTTTTTTTTTTCCTGTTCAGGTACAAGTAGCATTTTAATACTGTAGTATTGTCATTAAAAATGCATGTATGTCATTCCTCTGGATTTCAAATATTCTAACCTGTCTAGTTTTATACATCTGGTTTTATTAAAAGAGGGAAGAGGCGGTTCATAGGAGTTAGAGATTAGTGTATTATTTAGTTGCTAAGTGGAAGGATTTTCTATTTGGGCAGCAGCTAGCATAACAAATTCGTACATCAACAAGTGTCCTCCAAGTGCTCTTGTACCAGGTATTTTAGGAAAAAATAAGTATCATTTGAAAGTCCTTATTTGTTGAGAATACTACACAATTGTCAATTGTTGTGATGTTCCTTCTAGCTTGGCAAAATATGTATTTTTGCTGTGTTTAATGTCAGTACTATTAAAGACAGACAAATCAATCCATTTATCCTGAACTTCTCCTAAAACAGGACTCTGCAAACCGTACTGTGGCCACGAGTAGCTAATGATAAGCCAAGCACTAAAGTAAATGCTATTTCAGAAGAATGTTTGAGTTCTGTTGTATATGCTCACTTCAGTAATCATGGTGTACTTCTGCAGAATGAGATTTCATTATGAGATGAAATATCTTTTTGCACACACTTTAACGTGTGTGCATAATACCCTAGTGAAGTAATTTTTAAAATTTGAACAGGAATGTTTATGTTGATGCCAGTGTTGTGGTTAGTTGTTCTGAATGCTTTTGTGCTTTGCGAAGCAGTACAAGCTAGAGCTGAAAACATCTGTCAATCTCCAGTTCTGAATTCCCCTGCTTTGTAGAAGGCAGAGGCATAAAGTACTACTTTTACTGCAGAACAGAATAAACTTTGAATCAACCACTGAAACGGAAAGTGCTTTTAAAAATAGCTGGGTGTGGAGTTGAAATCTTTGACTCATGTTTCCCACCTTGGAAACTTCTTATTCATTTTCTTCTCTGTGAAGCAAAATTGCCTGAATACACTAACTCTTCTGTTTTTTGTTGTGCCTTTTTTTTTTTTTTTCTCACTTGCCTAACTATGCTTTTCCTGATTGGAAAAACTGTTATGTTAACTTTTAAATCTTGAAAGCAAACAGCAAAAATGAACAGAGTAAGAAATGCTTGCTGTTAAAATTACCCGTAGGAATGGCATACGACTTACCTTTGTGCGGATCTTCAGGGGTTAATGAATTGGCAAACAGTTAGATATTTTCCAGATCAGCTAGCTGAGCTTACAGCTGCGGCCATTTTTCCACAACGAAAATTCTAGCACTACATCTTACGTGTGTCAGCTTGAAAGCCAGACTTCCTCTGTTTGCCCTTCAGCATTCCAGCACTGACAACTCTTTGGGGCATGACACGCAGGGAGAGAGCATTACAATACATTTTTAAGAGGTCAGCTTCAGCAGCAGCAAGAAGCAGCATTTAAATGACAGCTTGGTGCTGTTCTTTGTGTGGTTTAGTAGACGATTTGATCTTTGTACGCTCATTTTGTGCGAGTGAGAAACTTTTCCATCTGCATTAAAAAGTTATTCAAACAGCTGCCATTTTTTTTATTGGAGGGGGAGTTTAAGTCACTGGGCCCCTACTCCAGGAGGAGTTGGCAGGCAGCACTCCTGGAGCAGTAAAATGACACCATGCTTCTCCTCCATTTTCTAATGAAATCTGCAGAGTGGGAAAGCAACACAAGTTGGAAGCGTCTTTCTTTGGAATCTCTCTGTAAACTGTAACTTCACCATCCCCTGCTTTGTGGGTTTTCAGCAGGTTTGTTCTTTATGAAAATCTGTCATTTTTAATAGTCGTTTCTGTAAACTTGCTGTTACTAGTCGAGTAAATTAACTGTGATAGACTGTAAGTCTGTTAATATTATCTTTCTGCCTTAATATGATTCAAAATAAAATACTGGTGTGCAGAACAAACTTTTATTAAACAAGCAACTTGTTTATAACAAATTAAATTATTAAGATCATGATTAAGGGGTGTTGGAATTTATAGTAGCCATATTGGAATATTAATGTATTATTTAGTCTTCTCAGAAGTTGTGGACCAGAAAATGTTGGACAGGATAAATTGTATAGCTTAAAACTTACGCTGTGGTACTTAGGGAAGCGAAGGCAAGGGAATTCTGTTGCACTGCTGATTAATTTCAGTTTGAAATTAACATACGAATGTGAACTCCGCACATTCTTTAGTATAACCCTATGATCTGGTAAGGTTTCTATTTAGTTTGCTGATCATAGTAGGAAGAATTACCATATTTGCTCAGGGAATGAATGCATAGAATATATGAGAAATACAATTTTCATAAGCTGTTTGTGAAGTCTTGTTCATGTCGTAGCTTAGGAGCTGGCTTGGCAGAAAGCAGCTTGCTTATTAGTTGCACTCTTTTATAGTTGAAGGTGATTCGATTACAGAATCCGATGGACTTGCAGGTAGTAATATGCACTTTGTCTTAAAGTAGCTTTAATTAGGAAAGTAAAGTATTAATGTTGCTGCGTTGCAGTACTGCCCTAAACATGGTACTGCAACTCTGGACATCTCGCGGAATGTCATATAGAAATGATTTTGCTTTATCTGAGAGGAGCAATTGTATGTGAACGGTAGTAGTAGTATAGGAAAACTGAATCTCTTTCATTGACCAGGTTATGGGGTGTTGTATGTTGGATTAAAAATCTCTTCAGGTGAGGTGTACTTTCCACTTAAGCTGACAATAAAGAAAAAAAGCTTAAATAGAGTGTGCAGAAGGCTGAAGGATGTATGTGTCCCTAAGTGGTGCCATTACTGTACGACTACTTTGTTGGCTTGATAATGATATACTAGCTGCAGAAAGTGGTTGTTCTCCGTGTATCACTGTCAGCGCACCTCAGGTGTAGGCTGAACTATGCTTTAAACTGTAAAGAGTAATCAGTGTGAATCAGTTGCAGCAGAAGGCATATTGATAGATCAGGAAGTTAAAATTAGGCAGTAGTTATACAGATTGCAGTATGTGAAGGTGGTGNAGGCTTAGTCATTTTCAGTTATTTTAATTATTTTAAAACCAGGAAATTTGAAAGGGAATAAATGGAAATAGATTTGTTTAAGACTTATTTGTATTGGTGAAATTCAGTTTTCATCGTAAGCTGGTGTCGCATTATATGCATCAAAACATTGTGCAAGGAATCTGACCTGAGTTACCTGTTTTTTTAATATAGGTAACAAATTGATGGAGTCTGATACGGTGTTGGTGATTTTTTATCAACTTGCCAATTTATCTAACAGCCTTTGAATACCTTCTATTCCCTGTGCTCTGTACATTAAATTGACTTATCTGGCTTGTCTTGGCCATTCCTCTCCTTAATTCTGTCCTTCTCCAGTCAGCTGTGAAATAGAGAGAGCTGGGTCACTGCTGTGTCCGAGGAGGGGAGATGGTGGGGCTGTGCAGTGAGCGTGTTGGTGAGCCCCTGGAGCTGGGTGGTACTGCTCTCCCCTTGAGACTTCTGTCAAAGGCCTGTAGCTGGCCACCTGTGAAACAAGGAGGTCCCTAAAATTTTTCTTTTCTACTTTTTTTTTTAAGTAGCCTAAATATAATATTCCATTAAAACAGCTCAGCTGCTGATTCTTAGGTGACGTTTTATCCTAAAGGCCTTCATGTTTGTGTTTTTCAAAATATGTAACTCTGTATTATAGTAGAAATTTAAAAAAATACAGTCATAAGTAACATTGACAGTATTCAAATTGATTCTTTAAACAAAAGTTTAAGGAGTTTGTTTTCATTTATTTTTTTTTATGTTGTATTACATGTATCTGTTCCTGAAAGTGAATGAGAAAATGGTCTTTAAACAAAAACAAAAAATTTAAAAAGCCCCAGAAAACTACATTTTCAGTCATGCAGTAACAATATTCCGGCTGCTGACATGCCAGAAAATTAAATGGAACACAGCAGGGAAATGGTTTAAGGATGCTGCTCTTCAGCCACAAGTTGTGTATGTTTAGATGCTGCCAGTATACAAAACTCCCTGAAAATAAATGCAGCCTTATAGTAACCGAAACCCGATTTGTCATCGGGCACCTCTTCGCCCAGCAGTGCAGAGTGAGAGCCCTTGCTGGTCCCGAGCGCTAGTACCTGCCTCAGTTTCCCCCTTTCTTAGCACGCAGGGTCGGTCCTCTTCTGTAGCCTGCCGCCGCCTGGGAGGTGCTGCTGGAGCAGTTTGATGGAGCTGCGTCCTGAACTCTTCTCTCACGGGACCTCAGTGAAAAAAACGTGGGGATGACTTTAGCCTGGGTCACTTTTCCCCTCTGTTGGCTGTACAGCCCCAGAAGGTGTCGTGTTGCTGGGGAAGGAGTGACCTGTAGCTGGTAGCAACCTCTTTAAATGTTTGTCACCAGAGGAGTTGCATTACTGAGCCGTGACCTTGCTGTTAGCATCAGGAATGCAGCACAGATTAAATTATTTTTCTTTCAGTAACTTCTAAAACTGCCAGTTTCATTTTGTGGAGCTCTGAGTAGAGATGGTGACTTGACCAGGTAGGCAGGTCAGTGCTGAGGGAGGTCATGATCGAGTCTTAAGCTATCTTGGGAAGTTCCATGGTAAATGTAAACATGCTATATGGATATCTCATCCAAGAAATTGGAAAAGTACATTAGCATATCAATCATGTAAGGGATTGGAAGTACAGCTTACCTGGTATAGTGGTTGGGATGAATGGCAGTAGCACCAGGAAGCACGCATCCAGTAGCTCACAGTATTCCCTCCTGTCCACTGAGCCTGGTTTACTAACCAGTTACCTACACCTGAACACCCCCATACTTACCGCCTTTGCTTTTGTAGTGGTTGGGGTGGAGGTGTTGAGGATGTTGCGGTTTTCCCTTTATTCAGCGTCTGAGTTTGGTGTGTTCACTCACAGTTGACCTCTGCAAATTATTTGACCTTCATCTTGCCTTGAGGTGGCTGTGTTGTCAAGACTGAAAGATAGTTTGGAGTTGCAGCTGCACATTTGGCATTTTATCACTGCCGGCACAGCCCTGCCAAGCTGCGTATGGGGGCTACCTGTGCTATTGGCTTTTCCTGCTGGCAACAGATTGGCTTAAGGGTATTAATGTATTTCCCTTTGGATGTTAGGGTTGATAAAGCAGGCAGGTCTTAACAGTGCGTTCTGTATGTCCTGTTCACCTCTTGTTCTTTTGTTGCAAGACCATAACATTTTTCTATAAGTAACACAAGTTTCCCATTGGAGTAAGATTGATTTTTTTTTTTTTTTTTTTTTTTTTTTTAGTACTTAAATATTTTGTTAAAGAAAGTTTAAATGCCAAAGTAAACTGGCAGAGTGCTGATCTGTCAGAAAAAGCTATAGAAAGCTTGTTAGTAGTAGCATACTTTAACTGAGATGACTGTTAGGGGTGATAGCAAGACATATTTCTGCTTCCAGATCTGTGCTATTAAAGCTGTGTGATTATGGGATAATTGAGCTCTTAATGGGGAATGAGTTACAACTTGAACCAGAAAAAATGCTGCCATTACATAATATATAAGCACATCTAAGAATATTGACTTAGTCTTCAGTTTTTTAAGTTGCTGTTCTTGTGAATAACTTTGTCCAACTTTCTTTTTTTTGGGGGTGGGGGTAGTGCCAGAACAAACAAAGACAAGTGTAAGCCAGCCTCAGCCTGTCACCTCTAACGGCACTTCCACAGTAACCAGCACTAATAATAATGCCAAGCGGGCCACAGCCAACAGTCAGCAGCAGCAGACCTTGCCTCGATACCCTCCTCGTGAAGTACCACC
This sequence comes from Fregata magnificens, assembly GCA_013389945.1. NCBI lineage: Eukaryota > Metazoa > Chordata > Aves > Suliformes > Fregatidae > Fregata > Fregata magnificens. The sequence continues at coordinate 469,285 of WAAD01035315.1, read as the reverse complement.
GCGATTTCGACACCAGGAACAGAAACAGCTTCTGAAACGAGGTCAGCAGTTACCAGTTATAGCTGCAAACCTGGGATCTACTCCTAAAGTATTAAACGGCCAGCCAGGAGGCAGCACTGTCACAAATAAACAGCCAGTGACCAACGGAGAAGTGCCGAACAGCAGCAAAAAACAGCCAGGTGAGGGGGAGGTACCTTGTTTTCCTTTAACTAAAATTGAATCGTTTAAATTCAATTATCAGTGAAATATTTGAGCTAATATTATTTAAACTTTAAATGTAAGCTGTAGCGTGATGAGATATTTTCCTGTGTCGTAGCTTAATATTACAGGATGGTTGCAGCCATCTTTGTCAAGTTTCATACTGAAACTTAAGACATCTTAGTTGCTCGTTGTTGCCAGTCATGTACAATAGACATGTCTGTTTCTGAATGGATGTTGAAGCCAATGTGACCACTGCTATGTTCTGAATTTCCAGTCTTTAACCTAATAATTGATCCAAGCATGGTCATGGTACGAAGCTCCTTTGTTGAATCCAGTTTTGATACACAGATTTCACAAGGAAGGGTCTTTCAGACAGTTCCCAGAGTGTTCTGAACAGCATCTCAAGACTTTTTTTTGTTGTTGTTTTTTTCATATCTAGAGATATAGATAGGGTACAACTTGTTTAGAATATCAGAATTGCTTTTTGTTGCTAGGTCAGTTTTTCTTTGTTCATCTACCTGAAGCTAGGTTGTCTTACAAAATAGATCTACCTTTACCTTTATTACTATTATTATTTAAATATAGTCATCCTTTATTATTTTGGCTTGTTATGCATTCTCTTCAAATACCCTTTCAAGAGTAGTTTCAACTTATCTGTTACATGTGCATAATTTGCCGTTCAGTGAATGTACTAGCATGCAGTTCAGCATATTTTTTGGGACAATAAGGGCGGTCTGGTTTTGGCTGGAAAAAAGTAACTTTCTTCGTAGGGATCTAGATTTTCAAAGGGATTTAGTATTAATGCGTGCCAACACTTAATATGTTGGACAAATACTTTCGTATTTTTACACTTGTGTTTATTTTTTGATGGGCACATAGCAGTGATGTACACTATCCCACAGATAGTTTCTTCTGAAACTTTATTGAATTCCCAGTGTTTCTCAAAATCAGTGTTTTATACATTATAAAGGATGTGACTCCTAGCCCCTTCAGTTACAAAAAAGATTTCTGGAAAATAGCCTTGATATTTCAAGTTTTAGTTAAATTTTGAGCTGTTCTGATGACTTTCATTTTAAATACTGCTTCTTCAAGATTTGTTAAACAATCAAAGCATTGGAAGCAGTTTATCCATGTGCCCCTTGAGGAATGTTTCCAATATTACTTTCCAGTATTATTTTTGTAACGTACTGATAGAACTCTTCACCATTCCAAGAAGTTATTTTTAAGCAGATATATATATATATATATATTT
>WAAD01035315.1:445977-467422 GCA_013389945.1 Fregata magnificens | reverse complement strand
AGCTGTATAATTTTGTTCCTGTCTATAGTCAAGTTTAAAGTAAGCTTTCACGTACTCACTTGCTTCTAAGATGAAACTTTTTCTCCAGCATATATCCTCTACTGGCCAAATTGTGTAGTAGCAAGTAGTGATTTAAACAAAAATTCACATGTAAACTAATTGAAGAAGTATTACTCCTTATACAACCTGATAAACCTCCTAATTGTATCCAGAGGGTTTTTTGAATATACTGTCCTTCATTTCACTTCTTGTGAACACCAGCCCAATATTTAATTAGTTGGCTTCCCATTTGTGTATTGCATTCTTCCCAGTTTTGCTCAGTTTTGCTTGATTTTTTGTGCTGGTGTGGCTGTACAACCTTTAGGCTGGGAGATGTCAACGTGTCCTTGTGCGGTGCTGCCACAATGCTCTACTGAGCGTCTGAGGCAACTGCTTTTTTGGGAGTAGTTCTGTGGTTTGAATAATATGTTAATTATTAGAACAATATGTCTACACATCCAGCTGGTAGCTAAAAGCTTCTGAGAGCCTTTAGGGGGGAGAAAGTTTGGCCAAATCACTTTCCCATCTTAAGAAAATGATTGTATTGTCTGTAGCACCCTGTCAGTCACTGTACTGTCAGGTCTTTAACTGTGTGCCGTGCTCGGCATGTTCCCGTGTGTGCAAGGTAGACTGGTTGGAACCGACAGGTTGGATTGGGAAGCCAGGGTCTCATTTCTTGGTGCTGTGTATCTGTATGCTTGAAAGATCTCTTTCCTCTAGTGTAACCAGGAACAATGTCTGGTTTGGATGTTTTGTCGTGTTCTTTGAGAAGTATAGGTAAGATGATAATGTAAAGGAAAAGAATTTTTCAGTGTTGGATTTTTGCAGTTGTTTCAAAAGCTTGTCTAATGAATTGCCTGTGAGGTAATGTGGAGGTGGCCGTAGTCCAGCAGCATGCAAGAGTGACTTAATGTCTTTTGACACCTTTGTATCTGAAAGGAAATACTACTGTCATTTGCCTGTCTCAGTCTTACTCATTCTTCCTAGTTCCTCTTTTAGCCTCCAACAGGAACTTCTAGGTACTCTCCTTGTTGTTACCTCCGAAATTAAAAATCTCATTAAATTCGACATATCTGTAGATCCCTTCCTATTGAAAGAATATCCGTGTACAGGCAATTTGGGTTAACAAATTTTATACCTTAATGGAATATCTTTGAAGATTAAGTTCTTGACTTTTTTTTTTTTTTTTTTTTTTTTTAAAAAAGCATTAATTAATTGATATTGGGATCAGTCTGTATTTAGGGCTAAAAGAAAGACTGTAGCTTGAAATGTTGAAGTCAAAATTGCTGGAATCAGTAATGGCTCCAGTTGTTTTCTCTGTCATTCCCTGACAGACCCTGGGGTGGGCTTTCTCCCCAGTTCCAGCTGTGGTTATAACTGTTTGGTAGGTGCTTTGTAAAACACAAGTACTGCTAAATATGAAGTCTTCTTTTAATTGCCCTGGCCACAGTAAGTTGTGGGGTTTTTAAAAATCTTTGGTATTGGATGATTTTTTACTTATATCAATAAGCAAAAAAAAAAATTATCTCTTTACTTGTGTTTTGTGTGGACAATCATCTTCCGTTTTGAAAACTAACCTGCTTTGTTTAGAAGCAAAGCTTAAGAAAGGATAGCCCTGTGGGTTGAGTTTTTTCCTGCTGTTTTTAGGACGTTTGGCATATCTTTTTAGTAAAGCCACATAAGTGAAGCTCATGCCATGTAGTACTTCTGAAACAGGTACAGTCTTGTACCAAGATGGTTATTTTAAGAAATCTACGTAAGTAGCTCTTTATCAGAACATTTTCATACCCAATCAGTTGTTTGCTTTACTGAGATTTTCCCCTATGTGTAATCTTCACATGAAAGGAAGGTCTTGAGTGCTGCCTTGGTGTGTGTGTGTGTTTGCCTCTATGCTTTGTAACACATCAGAATAGCCAGGTGGTTATTCCACAATGGAATGATGTATACAGTGAACTGAAATATTTGCCAGCAGTAATTGCTTACAACTGTGGGACAGAACAAAACAGGAGAGCACCATCAGGCTCCTGGCGCTAGTCCAGTTACTTGGATTCCTCCTTTGACGCAAGTGGGTCTTGCTTTATCCTTGTGCATCTTGCAGCAGACCTGCAAAATTATGGTACAGCCAGAGCCGTTGGAAACAAAAGATTCTTCCTGTAATTTGAGGGGTTTTTCTCAGTTATTGTAGGACTCAGGGAAGAAGTGAGCAGTTGGGATTTGCAGTTAGTAGTGATGGAGGTTGACTTACATTTAAGGCAGTGTTTCCTAAGTTAACAGTTATGGTCTCCAGCTGTAAAATTTGTGACTTTGAAACATTAACTTTGATTTCATATGCTGCCTATAGGACACTTAGGAGGAAGAAGCTATGAAAGAGTGGTAAATGAAAGTTTGTTGTGTACACGCTTAGGTTAAATCAGAGTTGGACCGTACTTAGCTACTTCTGTTTTTTAAATCATGTAGCAAAATAATGACTTTCAGGTGGAGAAAGCGTGCCGCTCAAAGAAGTGATATGAACTTGCTTAAGTTTCAGGGCGGACCACTGAAATTCTGAGTTAGTACAGTCAAAAATTAACTGGTTTTGGTTTCAATGACTATAAATTCTTCCTCTTTTTTTGTAATGGAAATCAAACTTTTAAAATTAAGGACACGTTAAATTGGTTAATAAAATGCTAAATGTATAAAAACTAACTAGTAGTGGAAACATTTAGTAAAAGCAGCAAAATTGCTAATAATTAAATCTAAATGCTACGTGTAGAAAGCTGGATTTGTTCTCAGTGTGTCTCTTCCCTGTGGTGTGCTCAGCACTGGGAGTGAGGCAGTTCAGAACTTGCTTGTTGCTGGCACGGTCAGTAAGATTGAGAGATGGCTCTTAAGGGAAACCTTTCCTGAAAAAGGGGTGCTAATAAATGGTTTAAAAGTAATGCGTGGTTTGGGGACTGTTCTCAAAGGGCTAGTTTACTTAAGTAACGCTTCTGTACTTTTCTTGCTTTTTTTTTTTTTTGTAGGCATGCCTCCCATTCGGGACTTGGTGAGCCACTCCCCTAACCAGTCAGGTTAGCTATTTAATCTCACCTTTTTTTTTTTTTTTTTTGCAGTACCTGTGTTTGTAGTAGTTACATGTTTCACACAATTTTGTCTTGATTTTTTTTTTTTTATTATTCTTTGGCTTATGTTTTTCAATAGCATGTGCCGTGTGAATGACTGACTTAAGTATACTTTCTCTGTGCCATTACGTACTGCATTTGGTTAACCATTTTTAATTTTCTAAAATACATCAGAATTCATACCAAAAAGATGTTTTGACTATGTGGCACCTTAGCTTTAAAATAAATACTAAGTGTCTTTTTTTTACCTTTATGCTTACATATTAAGTTGCCTCTTCGTGGTATTAAGTTGACTGATCTGTGCAAGCCTGTGCTTTATATCGGAGACATTTCACAGCACTATGGAGGAAGCCACGGCGGGGGGCCTTTCTGTTTTGAATGCTGAGTTTATGCTGGGGTAGCACGTACGTGGAGGCCTACAGCTGTGTATGTTGTTTACTGGATATGATGGTGAAGAACACTTGCTGTTTATTTTTAAGTAATATTTTGGAGCGAATGTGCTGTGTGAGGACTTGGGGACGTGCTGTATGAAATGCTCTGGAGTAAGGCAGCTAGTGCTGTAGGATGGTTGTACTGGCTCGGCTTCTGGCTGTGCCATGTACCCCTCGGGCTGCTGTGGGCGCAGTGCTTAGGAGAATGTTTCATGTTGCATCTCTTCTGTTTACCTTGAAGACTGCTCTCAAAGGGGTGACGTTAATCCTCCTCTCCTCTTCCCTTGTGTTGAATTTGGCCACTTTGCGAATCAGCGCAGCTTCCTCATGCGATGGAAGGCTAACCTGAGGGCTCATCTTTTTCCCGGGGCTCTGCGAGCTGTCCTGACTCACCGCAGTGCTGCAGGGCGTTGGGTCCAGCACAAGCCAGGGCCAGAGCCCTGCTGGGAGAGCGGAGAGGGGAGAGGGAGTGTGCAGGACCGTCCCTTTTAGGAGAGCCGCCACTTGTGCTGGGTTAGGCGCAGAGGGACGCTGTACCCTTGTCCTGCCCGCTTCCTGTCCTGCGTTAACAGCTAGGAAACTGTTGAGGCAAACAGCTACATCTACTAATTCTTAAGCTAGAGTACTTTAAGAAGACACAGGCAGACTTCAAGACCTTTTTCTCTATCACAGAGAAACAGATACATGATGTTAACGAACAGGTTTTATTTTTCTGGTTTTGTCATTTTGTAATAAAGGAGCTTTTCAGCTTGTTTACTAAAAGCTAAAAAGCTTGTTTACTAAAATGCATTTTTTCATAAGGACCGACGGTACAATAATTGGGAAGGTATTGTAGTGACAGTCTGTGGGTACCAGTATGGACTGGAACTGGAAAAGGAGACAGAGGGAGCAAGATTCAGATATTTCTTAATTTATACTTCTCGATCCTACTGTTTAGTTTAGACCATGTGGTGGTACTTTAAAACAAACAAACAACTTCAGAAAATACATACAGTTTTCTGCAAACATTTCCTGCAGGGGTAACTCATAGCTAGAAAGCATTAAACTATTAAATTACAAATTATTGGGAAAAAAAACTGTAGCAGATTACTGAATTTTAAGAAACTCAGGTTTGTGTAAATTTTTTTTTTGTCCAGGATTTAAGCAGCAAAAGTTCAGTTGCAGCTTCTAAATAGTTTTGGGGAGAAAACCGAGAATAGGCTGCTATTGGCTGGTTTTGCTGCGCACCAGATGTAGCATCTTGTCAGCTGTAACTTCTCGATTTTGAGGGTGGTTTTGTGGTATCTGCCAGATATGAAAAATCAGAGAGAATACCTTGCTTATTCAGTATTTGTGTACTTAATCTCAGAAGTTAGTGGGTTGTGGAGATTCAGATGGGAATATTTCAGAACAGTGGCTCATACTAGAAATCACTGACGCACACTTATGTCCAGGAAAAAGACTGTTAGTCAAGGTAGTTTTGTATGTAATGGGATAAACTTCTGGGTGACTGGAAATTAATCATTGTATGCTGTTTGTGTATTGGCTCGTTACAAACTGTGTATCACATCTAAATTAGAATAATAAAAAGAAAACTTGTATGAATTAAAATTCTATGTTTTCTATTGTTGTGCAAATTAGGGTTTGTCTACCGTTTCACTCTGGCTTGCAGTCATAACCTGTATCTCTTTCTCCACGCTGAATTCAGGCTGTTTGCCATGTGTGTACTTCCGTGTTGTTTTTAAAATTGATCATGTTGTTGGGATGGTGTTTATGCAATCAAGGTTTTGTTTTGTTAGGACAGCTTTTGGTGCTGTTGATTCTCTCGTTCGTGGGAGTACAGACAACTCTTAACTTGGATTAGTCTTTTAATGTAGTGGCAGAAACCAGGACATACAGGTTAGATGTCTTTTTTTAAAACGTCAATGTGAGATTTGAAATTTCGGGTTTTGTTGGACAATTGCTCAGATACTACAGTGGTTTTTCTAGTAGCACATTAATAGGCGGTTCTGGGTTATGTTCAGCTGAACGAATGTCTTTCAGTTCCCCCAAGGATGCCGTGTGGCTTTCTTCCTCAAGACTGTGGAGCTGCCAGGCTCTTCTCACTATTGCAGCACTATTTCTACCTGCCGCAGGTCTTTTTCCACTACCCTGTGTTCCCAATTGCTGTGCCAGCATCCTTGTTTCTCATGTTGTAGTTCCTATGTGAAGCTTAACTGATTGCTTCAACGCTCTCAGGCTTCCATCATCCTGGTTGCTGGAGGAGCAGTGGGTGATCCTTGCTCTGTGCTGCTCCAAGCTACGTACTCTTGGAGGCAGCGTCTTTGGCTAGATTCTTTTTCACTGTAGGATGAATAATGTTGATACTGATTAAAAATTAATTTAAAATAGACCAAAATTTGTTGCGCATCAGTGTAATACTCAGTAAACTGTCCATAGTAACTTAAATGTAAGGGTTTTTTCCTTTGTTCCTTCCTGTTTCCTTATAGATCATCAAGATCATAAATTCAAATAATGTATTTAAAAATTGTTACTCTGATTTAAAAATGTGGGATTTTCTGCTTATTGTGGTGTTCTCAAATTCCTTTTGAGAGATGGAAGCACTGAAGCAAGGTCTCTTCAAATCTACAGCTGTGCTTCTCTCAGATGGGTCAGTCATGCTTACACACGATAAACCACATCGACCCCTTTTGCGGTTGAGTTGGAGCACTAAGAACGGGCTCCCGCTGAATGATCCCTGCATTTGAGAGCTGAGCTATTGCCAAAAGCTGTATCTTGTGTGTGTTTTTAACCTCGAAGTAGGTGGCAATTTTGACTAACATTTTTAATAGAGTAGTTGCAACTCAGGTACTTGTTACTGAGCCGTAGGTAGGGGTTGGTGGGCGTCGGAGTTTGGTGCTTCGGTGCTGGTGCAGAATTAGCACTCCTTGTAGCAGAAAGGAGGAGCTGGTGAGACTGGCAGCTTCCTTTCAGACTTCACAATTAACATGTATTTCTCGGAAGCACAAGAGGCTTATAAATTAGTGTTACATTTTTAAAATAGCTGGTCCCTAAATGTTCTTGAAATAGCTTTTGAGAAAAATAAGGATCGATAATTGTAGCGTTTTGTTACTGTTAGCCCTGTCTGTTCACATGAACAGGTACAATTTCATGAAGGTATTCAGGCAAAGCGACTGTACTTTTTTCTAGTCAGATGTAAGGCATCTGCTGTAAAAATCCATTAAGAATGAGCAGGAGCTATAAAACTTTTTTTCTCTTATCTTTAGGTACATACATTTTGAATATTCTAAGTAAAGGCAAAAAAGGAAACAATACTAAGAAAAGTTGACAGTTTCTTTTTTTTTTTTTTTTTTTTTTTTTAAACTGAACGTTTTAATGGGCAGAGAAGCATAGTTTGCTACGTATACAGCAATTGAGCATACACTAGTATGGTTTTTCTTTCAGTTCAGGCAAATACTAAGTAAAAAACTTCACTGACATTATGCGCTTGCGTTCTGTTGCCAACTTCATTGCTATTTTTCGCATGCTTCACACTTTCACAGTTTCATCTTCTGGTGCACGTGTCTGATTATGTTTTGGTTTAACAGTTTCGGGGGGGAGCGGGGGGGGGTGTCTCTGCAGTAAAGATTTAGACATATGAGATGAAAATTGATATCACTTATTTTATAGCAAATACTCCATGGTGCGTGTATTTAACCGTGAAAAGTTTATAAGTTAATTAGGATGTATGTCATCTTGATTCCCAGACATGATCAGCTTATTTATTGAAAAAGAAACAGTAGTTCTTATATAAATGAAAATGAGAAGTGTCCATTCAGCTACGGCATTTAATCTGTACTTCTGCAGCAGAAGAGCTTTAGATTGGTCTTGTGGTTTTTGTGTCCGATTGTGGTTGTATGAAAGAAAGTATCTTAAATAACTTGTACTTAAGAAATCTTATAGAATGTCTTTTAATGGGCGTGGGAGGGTGTGTGTTTCTTTGGCTATTGTCGCATAGCAATTGGTTCTACTAGGTGAGTTTAATATCCTGTTTAGATTTCTGCCTTTCAGAATGTCTTTGATTTTATATAGTATTTTAGTTTTTAATATGTATATGTTCTTACAAAATACTTTGTATATGGCGATATAGAGCATTTTTTTAAAAAAAACCTTTCTCTCCTAAAAAGAACTGTACCTTTAGAAGTGCTTCTTCGTGCTTTTTGTGAGAGTGCAACATTGCATGCTGGTGAGAAGTGTTCTAGGTTATGCATGTGGCAGTGTTCTGAACAGCTGTACTCGAAAGCTTTCTCCATCATCTTCAGTGACTGTAGTGTTAAGCAAAATAATCCTTGGCTTAGTATCTTTATACTCCCCCCCTCCCCCTTCTGTTTAATGAAGTAGTAATACTAAATTTATAATAATGCTCTTGGACTTTCCTTCTTCTCTTTAGATCTGAACCACAGTGGTCTAGGATCCCATTATGAAAATTCTCACTGGGGACCAGTCTCTTCAAATAGTGACTCCAGCACAAACTGGGATAAAGTTATTGTAGACGGCTCTGACAAAGAAGCATGGCCATCAATCACTGGCAGTGACCCAGAGCTGACATCAGAATGTATGGACACTGACTCTGCCTCTAGCTCTGGGTCAGAGAGAAACCTCGTTATAATGGCTTCAGGGAGCACAGGTGGTGAAAATGATGGCATTCGAAATGGCATTGGACATGGTTCTCAAAATAAGTTTGTGGTTGGTAGCAACAGCAATAATGTGGGCAATGGAAGTATTAATGGGCCGTGGGGTTTATCCCATGGAACCATAATAAGCACATGTCAAGTTTCTGTGGATGCTCCTGATAGCAAATCTGAAAGTAGCAACAATAGAATGAATGCTTGGGGCACCATAAACTCTTCATCAAATGGAGGGTTAAATCCAAGCACTTTGAATTCGAATGGCAACCATGGTGCCTGGCCTGTATTGGAGAACAATGGACATGCCCTGAAAGGGTCTGTAGGGAGTGGTAATCCTGGCACAAATATTCAGTGCAGTACCATAGGTCAGATGTCTAATAGTCAGAGTATTAACTCTAAAGTGGGTGGTTCAGCCCATGGTTCCTGGGGAAGCCTTCAGGAAAATTGTGATTCTGAAGTAAATGGTACAAGGAAGGTTTCATTCAGTGGGCAACCTCAAAACCTTAACACTGAAATGAATGGACCAAATAACACTACTAACTTTATGACCTCTAGTTTACCAAACTCTGCTGGTTCAGTGCAGATTAACGAACTGCCTAATAATACAGGGCATGGGGCCTGGCGTGTGAGCACAATGAATCATTCTCAGATTCAGGCCTCTCCAGTTACAAATGGCACTTCCATTTCTCATCTTAGCAACGGTGAGACGAAAAATGGTGGATCTTATGGTACTACATGGGGTGCCTATGGTTCTAATTACTCTGGAGACAAATGTTCAGGCCCAAACAGCCAAGCTAATGGTGACACTGTGAATGCAACTCTAATGCAGCCAGGCATTAGCGGGCCTGGCAGCACTAACTTTCAAATCAATGGGAATAAAGGAGGAGGGGTGTGGGAGGCAGGGACAGTCAACTCCCAGAATGTGCCATGGGGAAGTGGAAATGGTGCAAGTGCTGGCGGGACTAGAAGAGGATGGGGCAACCCTGCACAAAACACTGGCACTAACATTTCAAACGGGGAATGGAGTAAACTGCCTAGTAATCAGCATTCCAATGAAAGCGTGAATGGAAACAGCAGGAAGTTTACAAATGGATGGAAATCTACTGAGGAGGATGACCTTAACAGCCAGAGTTCTGCTGCTTCTCAGATAACTGAGCAGAACAGCGCATGGGCCAAAACAGGTACAGGGGACAGTGAAGGTAGTTCGGAGAGCACTGGATGCCATGAAGACAGAGTAACTACAGAAGGACAGAATCGAGAGAGAAGGAAAGTTGACCAGCATGCATTACTCCAAAGTATAGTGAACAGAACTGACTTAGATCCACGTGTCCTTTCCAACTCTGGTTGGGGACAGACTCCAATCAAACAGAACACTGCCTGGGATACCGAAACATCACCAAGGGGTGAAAGAAAAACTGACAATGGGACAGAGGCCTGGGGAGGCTCTGTGACACAGACTTCCAGCTCAGGGGGATGTGTGGATAGACCTAGCCCTAATAATAATGATACCTCATCTGTATCAGGGTGGGGAGATCCAAAGTCTGCTACAAGGTGGGGAGACTCCAAAGGGTCAAACAGCCAAGGGGGGTGGGAAGAAGATTCTGCTGCTACAGTAATGGTCAAGAGCAATCAGTCATGGGGAAGTGGCAAAGAGGAAAAGTCATCTTGGAATGACACACAGAAGATCAAACAGGGATGGGTAGATGGACAAAAGGCCAGCCAGGGTTGGGCAGCTTCTGCCGGTGACAGCTGGGGCGAAAATTCGAGAAGTAACCATTGGGGTGAGGCTAAGAAATCCAGTTCTGGAGGTAGCGACAGTGACAGATCAGTATCTGGTTGGAATGAGCCAGGTAAATCAAATTCTGTTACTTGGGGAGGTAATAATACAAACCCAAATAATTCTTCAGGGTGGGATGAGCCTGCAAAGTCTAATCAGAACCAGGGCTGGGGAGACCCTCCTAAATCCAATCAGCCTCAAGGTTGGGGGGATTCGTCAAAGCCAACCAACTCTCCAGAATGGAACAAACAAGATGTTGGCTCTTGGGGAGCACCGTCTGCCACAAACAAACCCCCAGGGTCAGGCTGGCTGGGTGGACCGATGCCGGCACCAGCAAAGGAGGAAGAACCCACTGGCTGGGAGGAGCCATCCCCTGAATCAATACGCCGCAAAATGGAAATTGATGATGGAACTTCTGCTTGGGGTGATCCAAGCAAATACAACTACAAAAATGTGAATATGTGGAATAAAAATGTCCCAAACAGTAGCAGCAGTTCAGACCAGCAAGCACAGGTACATCAGCAGCTACTGTCTTCAAGTGCCATGTCTAGCAAGGAGAGCAGTTCGGGTTCTGGTAAGACTTGGTTTTACGCAAATATGTGTTTTCTGTTAATTGTGAAATAATTCCTTTGTTCTTGCTTCATATAACTATTTTAGTTTCAAAGTGGAAAGGGGAAGGTGCCAATGAAGTACCATTTTTATTTATATTAAAAAAAAAAGTAACAGCAATGCTCATAGGCGTTTGATATTTTTGTACAAATCGGAAGATCTGTTCCAGTTTTAAATAGCTTGAGTAATAAAGACTAGACAGCTCTACTTGAATTCTGGGGTGTGGGAACACAGAGAAAATATTTAAAATAGTATCTGAGGAATGAAAGTATTTTTCTTCATTTGATTCTAAAACAGTTAAAACTTAGTGTTGCCAAAGAGCCCCCCAAAAAAAGCGTTGAGCTGTTACAGGACAGAATGCAGGGTGATGGTTTTATATGGATTCAAGATCAGACTTTCTGATCTTGTAGTTTTGGGAGCAGTGAATAGTGATACTTGCAGATGAGCTTGCGTGGTGTTTATGAAGTATTTTGTGCTCTGTCTCTTTTTCAACTGCGAAGAGGAGTAGCTTAAATACAATGAGTGGCTCTTAGGAACTTAATATCTTAGAAATTTCTATTATCAAAATGTAATTCTTTATGTATGAAATTTGCATTTTTGTGATTTTTTTTTTTTTAATGGAGCACCTTACAGTTGTAATAATTACCTTCGTACAAAATGTAAATGTGTACTAATATGCTTTTTATTGTATGTTAAGGATCTAGAAAAGGCAAAACACTTGAGTCTCTTTAGATAGCTTTTTAAATCCTGTTTAAAAACATGCCAATAACTCATACTGCTTTAAAAAGGTTGGGGAGAGCCTTCTACTCCAGCCACTACTGTAGATAATGGAACTTCAGCGTGGGGTAAACCCATGGATACTGGTACTAGCTGGGGAGAACCCATCAGCGATGCAGCAGGCACCTCTGGCTGGGGAAACGCTTCTCTTGGTCAACAGGCTTCAAATAAACCTGGTGAGTGCTTTCTGCGTCATCTTTGAATAAAGGTATTTGAGGACAGTGAAACACCTCTATAGAAGCTTTACATTTTTGAGGGCTTTTTTATCTTGAAGTAAACATCAAGCTAACTTCTGCGTTAAGGGCAGTCAGCTGCTACTGAAGTGTTCATGTGCTGGATTTTTTTCACAACCAGGGCCTAAATCTATGCAAGATAGTTGGTGTGGAGATGATATGCCATTGACAGGCAGTCGTCAGACCAGCTGGGAGGAAGAGGAGGATGTAGAGATTGGAATGTGGAACAGCAGTTCTTCACAAGAAGCTAACCCATCTTTAAATTGGCCACCGTATATGAAAAAAATGCCCACAAAGGTAATGAGGAGGTTTAGTCAAGGTTTTTGCACTGTTGTAATTTCTAAAAGCTACGTCAGAGCGGATTGCTACGCTGAGCAGAGTACCATTAAGCTTTAATCTTCATTCATAACATTTTGTGATGTAATTTAAGCAGTAGGTGGTAAACATCATCTGAGTATCACAGGAATTCCTTTCTATTTTTTAAGGGAATAATGAAAGGTGGAAATAAGCAAGATGAAACATGGATCAATCCATTCATTAAGCAATTCACAAATCTCAGTTTTTCAGTGAGTATTTACCTTTACTTGGCTTTACTGCCTTCTTATAGTGCTAGTTGTAATGCACAAAGGTTAAAATGCTTAAGTGCCTAGTGTTCATTTTCATAGTATTTTTCTTTTTACTTCTGTTTGTCTCTCCTCTGTCACCCATCCCTTTTCTTTGCATCCTCATTACAAAAAGACCTATTTATTGATGATAAATGTTTTTGTAAGCACTACCCAGGTATTCATCCAGTAGTCTGATGTTTTACTTAATGTTACATAAATATTTTGGTGAAGATACCTGTTTTCAATTGGGTAACAACTAAAGGGAGAAAGTGCTTTAAAATAGCATCTGATTTGTCTCGATTTTTTTTTTCTTGCAGGTTTGAATTGAAATAGTATATAGGAATCTCTTTTGTTTTAGCTTTTAAAAATATTATTATTAAATAATTATGATTCATTTTATTACTTCAGAGAGAATCGCCAGAAGAAACCATACAGAGCAATAAGATGGACATGTCTGGAGGTGAGAATAGGGAGAACGTAGCTGGGTTTTATTGTTTTTCTTTCCAGTCTGTCTTTTAGTATGTCCTCCTGTAAATTATTTTTTTAAAACTATATATAATATATATAGTTATAGCTATATATAGTTAAATATATGTTTCCCTGAAGAACAGGAATACCCTTGCAGAGAAGAAAATCTGTGCATGTGAGTAGTGCTACACACTTGAATCACCTGGTTGCTATAGTAGCATTATCCATAAATCAAGCTAAGGTTATGTGTACTAAGCTGACATGAAAGAATGTTTTCAGGGTGTGGTGGGTTTGTTTCTTGTAATAGAAGTATCTAGATTGCCTTCTGGATACCTTCACTAAATGTAAACAGAAAAGTTCCGAATACCACACTCGCTCATTGTGGTTCATTCTTGGAAACACATTTTTGGTTCTGAGAACTAAATTAGTACTGAACAATTATTTTAGAAGTGTTTAAACCTGAGTGTAAAATGACTTGTGAGCAGTTTTATTGTTATTTGAATCCGTTGACTGTTATGATTCCTCTAGCAAGTCAAAAATTGTATAATTCTTTAATACATTAATAACAATATATTATAACAATAGAATATTTAACTAAAAGCAATTGTAGCATTGTATATTTTGTTGTAGTTGCACTCTTTATTCACATTTAAAATTGGGTATTTTTACTTTTGGGCTCATAGTCTATTGTGTAAAGAAATTGTTCTTTGAATTTTAGATTTTAATATTAATGGTAAGCCTCATATTTAAATTATTTCAATTTTTTAAAAATTTGAGTCTAAAACATCTGCTTGGAAAGTAATTCTCTTGCACTGCATGCAGTGAAGTATTAAATGGACTCCTTTATTACTGCTTATACTTTGATCTTCTAGCTTGCCTAGTGGAATTAATGATAAAAGATAACTTAAAATTTGCTTTCAATAAACACAAATACTTTACATTTGTGAGGGGTTTTTTTGGTGGGTTTTTTTAGTAAAACAGGCTTTTTCTCAACTGAATCAAATTAAAGGGCCTCTGAAATATTACCCAAATGTAGGGGATGTGATAGAGATACAACTTCAAAGCCAAGACAATGCTTATTGCTACTTAAAAAAAAAAAAAAAAAAAGGGGCATTCACAACTGGAAGCTCAACTTTAAACAATTATACTTTCTTGTTTTTAAGAGAAAACTGAGAATAATATTTTTGTGAAGCCTAGCAAAATCTGTTGACGCTTTGCTAGTTCCAAGTTTTAAGTTGTCCGTAGTCATCGATTCGTAGCGTTTCCTTTCTGTAAAGCCCAGAGAGCTGGAAGCTAAATGGATGTTTTCTTTTATTAGTATCTAGCTTGAGAGCAGTATTAGTTCAGCCCTTCATAAGCATGAACTGGTTTCTAGTGTGTCTGGAAAACTGAGTAATCTTTCATTCAATGTTGTAGTCACATCTCTCACCTTTTCTTAGGGTTATTGCAAGATAAGCGAATGGAGATGGATAAGCATGGCCTCAATGTTGGAGATTACAATCGTGTGGTTGGAAAAGGCCCTGGTTCTCGTCCTCAGATTTCCAAAGAGTCTTCCATGGATCGTAGTCCTTACTTTGATAAGGTTAGTAGGTGTCTCACTGATGGACACTTACCAACTTCTTTGACTCTGCATTCTAAGTAGTTATCTGTGTGCTCCTTAGCTTTCTGCATTTAGTGGAGAGGAAAATTAGGGCTTTCTTGTTAATCCATAAGATATGTTTTGTTCTTTTTAACTTACTGATAGATAATACTAAGCACTTTCTGTAGCCCATTTGCAGTGCAAATGACTAACCTGATCTCTTTTGTTTTCTGCCTATTTCCTGCTGGTGCTGGACTGTCATGTGACTCTTCCCTTCTGTTCCTGGCAATGGTTTCTCCCTTCTGCTTGCTTGCTGGCTGGTTGTTGCGCATCGGTTTGTCTGTCCAATCAGGATGGCATTGTAGCAGACGAGTCCCAAAACATGCAGTTTATGTCCAATCAAAACATGAAGCTTCCCCCTTCAAATAATGCACTACCTAACCAAGCCCTTGGCTCCCTAGCAGGGCTGGGTATGCAAAACTTGAATTCTGTTAGACAGGTAAGGCTGCGTGCATATCCTTGGCATGTTACTTGACAGCATTTAATACCTTTTGATGTAACGTCCTAGCTACCTATGTGATTGATATGTGTTTAGCTTCTAATTCAAATGTATAGGGGTGGGAGAAGCAGCAGAAGAGGTTTATTGTCACTAACCGTCCATCCTTTCCGCAGAATGGCAATCCCAGTGTGTTTGGTGTTGGTAATATAGCAGCACAGCCCAGGAGCATGCAGCAGCCTCCAGCACAACCTCTTAATTCATCTCAGCCTAATCCACGTGCTCAAGTGCCTCCTCCATTACTATCCCCTCAGGTAACTGAGTACATAAAACATTCTGTGTATAAAACTACCAAAATGCTGCTTCAGAAAATGGTTTTTGGTTATTGGTGTTGCTGATACTTATTCTGTAAATATTTGGAAACGTATTCGGCTTGATGAGTGTTTCAGAAACTAGGCAACTGTTGACCAGAGGTTATAATATTCTACACCTAGTATAACTAATTGCACATTACTGTCAGTCACTCTTTATACTGGTCCATTTTGCAGGTTCCAGTATCATTACTGAAGTATGCACCAAACAACGGTGGCCTGAGCCCACTTTTTGGCCCACAACAGGTAGCCATGTTGAATCAACTGTCCCAGTTAAACCAGCTTTCTCAGATCTCCCAGTTACAGGTAAGCTGACAAAGCTAGTCGCTCTGTGTTCTGTTTGAAAGTCTAAGTAGAGACTTAAGTCAGCTATAAACTGTTCTTAAAAAAACCACCACAAAACACTGTCTCCTAGCGGTTGTTGGCTCAGCAGCAAAAAGCGCAGAATCAAAGAAGCATGCCTTCTGGTGGTCGTCAACAGCAGGAGCAGCAGGTAAGTAAATACATTTATTATTAACTTTTCAAACTACCTTTAAAAACTGTTTTTCATCCTGAGCTGCATTTCTTGTTATAAATCGTATTAAAATGTGCAAGAGTGAATGGGATTTTGACAAGCTTTAAAGGAGTGACTTAGCTTAATGCTGGGGTTTTTCTGTGCTAAGATGCACGGAGCACAAAGATGCATTTCATTATCTTTTTTTTAAATGTGGAAAAGCTTTTGCCTATTTTTATTGTAACTGCTCTGTTTTTTTAAGGGTCGATCTCTTAGTATGCAGCAACAGATGATGCAACAGTCCCGTCAGCTTGATCCAAACCTGTTAATGAAGCAGCAAACTCCACCCTCTCAGCAGCAGTCACTCCATCAACCCACCATGAAATCTTTCCTTGAGAACGTCATACCCCATGCTACTCCTGAGCTACAAAAAGGGCCGTCACCAATAAATGCATTCAGCAGCTTCCCTATAGGTGGGTTTCTCCATGCTAATTTCATACAGTCAATTAATGCTTATGTGACACACAGCCTTTCTTTTCACGTTGCCTGCCTCCTCTGAAAACAATAGTAATTGTAATCCTGTTAGCACTTACGATTTTAATGGAAGTAGTAAGTCTTTGTGGGTCTTGTCCAGCTATCTTTGTTCACCAAAGAACTTTTTTCACAAGTGCACTCGTTCCCAGAAGTGACTGTCTGTATTTCAGTGCAAAATGCTTTATGTTCTTAACAGAATGTCTGTCTCCTTTTATTTCTTTTTTTTTTTTATCCTCTGGGTCCCAAGGATGATACAAAAGTCCTTTTGCATTTATGATTCCTGGAGCTAAAGGACTTTTAGAAGTAGAATCCATACAAAGAATCCATTGATGTGGTCTCATTTCTTTGGATTTTAAAAACGTTTTCAGTGAATCTGGAATGGCATAGGTAGAACAAAATGTTAATTTCCCTTTCAGTGGTTTTGTCCAGGAAAGAAAGCTTTTAGCTCTGCATTTTTGAAGAACGGTTGTCTCATTTCAGGCAAAATGTCTGAACGTTTATAAATACAAACATCTCCTGTTTCTTTCTCCCTACGTTTCCAGGCTTCTGTCCAATTTCTACTTCAGAAATTCCAGGCTTGTATATTTTCTCCTTACTTTAGGTCCCTTTTTAATGCTATCTTATACTTACTACAACTGTATACCATTTACCTCTTGTTCCTTATCCCTATTTTTTTTTTTTTTCCTCCTCTTCAGTTTGCTTTTCTTCTACATTATTCTAATCTGGTCATTTCTGTTGGGCTGATTTCCTTTGCATTCTCATTGCCCTTTATAGAAAAGTTTGTTTAACAGAGACTGCTGCCGAAATCCTTGTGCTTATAGGTGGAGTGTTACGGAGCCAGTGGGCCGGTGCAGGCCATGCTGTTGCACTGCATGTGGCACACTGGAATTTTGCTTGTGGCCAGTCTTAAGTCCAGGCTGCTGCTTAATAGTTGCTGCTGATGATTGGCATCAAGATCTAACTACTGCTTTCATTCAAAGGGCAAGGCATAAAAATGAAGTTTGTTTAGCTATTAGAGACACTATGTTAGGTCTAATGAAAGGAATATTTAACTTTCTCGCCAGACTTCATGCTGAGTAATTGCATCCTGCCTAAGTTAGGTTCCTTTCTGTTTCATTTCTTGAGTGGAATTGTTGTATACTATTGTTAAGTAGCTGCTTTCTCACCTTAATCATTGCCACGTTTCGGGAACCTGCAGTATATGTAAGATTGCTTTGAGATCCCTCAGGAATCTGCTGCAGTATACGTAAGAATTCTTTGGGATCCCTTTGGAGTAGTACTGTATAGTGATATAAGCAATTGGAGCCACACTCAGTCCACAAATAAAAGCTTAAGGGTAGAAATAGTAAGTTGCTGGAATTTCTTCACTCTTTAGTGAAAAATTGAGTCAAGAGGAGTATTGGTAGCATCCTCCAAGTGCACAAAGTATAGTAGCATAGTCATGTGAGAAGGAGCTGAACTTGCCAAGTTGTCTTCTGGAAAATCTTGCAGGTATGTTATTTTCTCCATGTTCTAATATTAGCATTAGGACACCTAGCAACAAAAGGAGGGAGGTCCTGTTTACATTCTGGGGAACTGAATTTATTGAGGTTCACTAGATATTTGTTCATCAAAAGCAGAGATTGGGGGCGGGTGCTGCAGTCACATCCTGATTCGTTTATAGAATTAAGTATTTCTAATATTAAAAATACCTCTTTCTGCCAAATAGCAAGTGTAGCTGAACAATATAAAATCTTCCGCAATTGGATATGAAAAATTTACTTCTGGGAAGACTGTTTAAATTCTAGATTATGTCCAGGGACTGGTGTTCATCCCTCGGTCCACAGGTTTCAAATACGGAGCTACGGACATGGATCTGTGCCTGCCAAGGGGCTGGGCATTAACCTTATCAGCTAGAGGTGCCTGTTTGCCAGCTTTCTAACCCTTCTTTTAGAGGTCTGTCTTCCGCAAGCTTCTTCAGAGTTAGAAGAAAGGTTATTGTTGTGCACAGGTTATTGCTCTGACAACAGCAAAGTGCCGGAGGGAGAGGTGTCAGAAACTGGATTGACTGGACTTTTTTCTGTTTCAGCTATGGATAGTTGTTATATTTCTTAAAACTCAGCTGTCCTGTTACAAGGCACTTTCTCAGAGGCTTTTTAAGGGGCTGCTTTTCTGGCATCAACATCTGCTCGTGCCTTTAAGAAAAACAAATGAAAAAAACAAACAAAAGAACAAGCCAGCTTCTATATGGCAGTGAATATCGACTTAGGAACAAAATGAAGCACTGGTTTCCGGTGCTGAATGAAGGTGTTTCTAGTAGAGATTTGAGAAGTTCCCTGTGCGCCTCTGGCCCTAAGTTAAAATGCTGTCGTGGTTTTATTTTCAGAAATGAAGTAAATAGATCTGAAGGCTTGAAATGTAACCAGGTATGGTTGTGAATTAAGGATTCCTACAGACGTGGAAGGAGAGCAGGCATGCCAGAGTCAAAAGCATGGGTACATTGTTCAAGCCCAGGGTAGCTGGCATTTGGATTGATTTGCGTTGGCATTTTGTTGATTCTCTGGCAGATAAACATTTTGAAACACGGACAACAGCTTAGAACAGATGAAGACAAGTTTTGGTTTTCTCTTACTGAGGTTTTCATACAGTGTGAACAGCATAAATAGAGGGGGGGAGTACTATTACTTGTGCAGTTCCATGCATAGTGCTTATCTGTGCTAGTGTGGTTCAGAAGCTGGTGAGGTGTCCTGTTGAACAGCCTGAATAAGAACGGGAATGAGGCTGTAACTGCAGGTACCAGTACATAACTTCTGCTGAATAGGGATGAGTACAGACACACCCTCCTGCTGAGAAAAGTGTCTTATAACTGAGCATAGCTCTTCGAAATACAGTACTTCTGCTTCATACAGGTGAGATCAGTTGTGCTGGTGCTAGACTGGTGTTAGAAATGCCATGTTTTTTAGATGTTTACATTTTAGTTTCTCTAACTTCCTCAACGGCTTCTTCCACTGACATTTTTGCATGAAGACATCAGCTGAGAACTTCAGAGTGCTTTGCATTGCTTAGCTTAGCTTCTGTCTGTAGTAAGTTCATTGTATTAAATGCTAGAATGTTTCTCAAAAAGAGAGACTTGGAAGCATGAAATAACCATAGTAATATGCTCTTAAATGTTTATTAGGACAATAGTGGTAATTAGCAGAAGAGAAACATTTAGTCTGTATTTCATAAGCTATATATGTTTTTAGGAATGAACTCAAACTTGAATGTAAACATGGATATGAGCAGTATTAAAGAGCCACAATCTCGATTGAGGAAATGGACTACAGTAGACAGCATTTCTGTGAACACATCGTTAGATCAAAACTCCAGCAAACATGGTATGTTAAACGTGTCATTAAGTAGCATTTGACATTACACATCAGATTTTCACATTCTGTGTGTAAAATGCAGGTTTGCTATATTTAGGCCTGTAGTTGTAACTACTGTTGTTTGTGTTGCTTGTAGCTGTCAGAATTTGTATTGTGTTGTCTGTGCCAAACTTGCTGCTTGTCTTGTACAGCAGCCCATCGCTTTCTTGAATGTTTTTACTTACAGAAGTGATCTTGTGATGAGATTTAGTAGAAATGTTGTGCAGAATTCCTTTTTTAACCAGACTTTTCTTTAAGTGTGACTGCTGCTACTAGTTTTACCTTAATCTGGGTTGGAATGCTCTGTATATGTTTTAAACCAAAAGCTTTAGCTTTTTCTAGCTTGCTTTCCCTCCACCCTGCTGGCCTGAAGGTGATTTATGGGGATCTAACTCTGTGTGCATGCATTCTGGTCATGTCTGACGTTTTTAGTTACAAGTTTTGGTTATGAATGTGTACGTTTGCATTCTGAAAACAGGGAGCGCTTAGAAGGGATAGACTAGTACCATTGCTGCACTTAGTTTTAGAGGAGGCAGACTTGGTTGCTTCATATTTCATTCCAGTAATCAGGATTCATATGACATTTCAACTGTTTCAGTTGCTTGAAATCTCATCCAGTTAAAATTTGAGTCTATAGCACAAAGGTTCTGTGTCTAAAGATAGTTATAAAAAGTCTCCAGTCTCCTATTACTGTTCAGTCTTCAGATTGTTTGGGTATTTTTAGATTTGTCAGCTGTTTTACTACTACAAAATGACTTGCTGCATTAAGCATCTAGTGGAGATATCCTGCTACTGCACTTCTGAACTTCATCTGATTGTTGCAGAGGAACAGGAGTCAGAAGTGTTGGTGTTACTTTAGCTGTAGGTAATGTTTTCTGAATAGTATTAGGAATTGGATTATTTGAACTCCATATTGCATTGAATCACTAGTAAAAGTCATTTATTCCCTCAGAACTGTAGAATATCTTTGGCTTTGCTGTGTAATAACTTTTAAACTTCTCCTTACAGGACTTGCACAGAATCAGATAGATTGTGTTACAGTGCTTTAGTTCCTTGCTGTTATCCAGTTGGGGTCTCACAGAATGCTCTTACCCCCTTGAATTAATATTTTTGATTAATTAATTATTAATATTGAATTAATATTGTACTTAAATTTCATAAGTATACTATTTTAATGAGATGATTTCATGGGAGATTATTCTTACGGTTTTCTCCTGAATTATGGAGACATTTCATTTTAGATTATATAATCCTGTATGACTTCCTATATAACTTGATATCATAAGAGGACAGTATGCTGCTATATTTTTCATGAATGCTTTACATGGGCATGTTATATATATGTGTATAAAAATATAAAAATTAGCTATGAAAAATATTTGATGACTATTTTTTTTTTTTTTTGGTTTTGTTTTTAATTAGGTGCTATTTCAAGTGGTTTTAGGCTGGAAGAGTCTCCTTTTGTTCCATATGACTTTATGAACAGCAGTAATTCACCAGCCAGTCCTCCTGGATCTATTGGGGATGGCTGGCCCCGTGCCAAATCGCCTAATGGCTCTAGCAGTGTTAACTGGCCACCAGGTACGCAACGCCAGTGCTTACTCTTTGCGTGGTTCTTACTGCTCAGCTGTGTTTCTTCTGTGTTCCTTGGTCCTTACGTGTGGAGGGGGCAGGGAAACAGCCTACAGAAAAGCATTAAGGCTGTGTTTTTAGCAGATTGAAATTGAAACCAGTAGTTTTACTGTACAAAGAGAAGTATATCTCCCTGCTTTGAGACTTTATCCTGGTGAGATGGGACCAGAAAAACTAGAAATTAAGTGAATAAAGTGAAAAGAAGACTAAATTAAGTCAATTAAATGCTTAAAAGGTTTTGGAATTTCAGTCATTAAGAGATGTATTG
>WAAD01035315.1:438477-440977 GCA_013389945.1 Fregata magnificens | reverse complement strand
TCACAGTGGCTTAGCTTGTTCTGAAATGGCTATAGGGCAGACCATATATGTACATAGTATGATGTGACTTCAAAAATCTGTTAGACTTTATTTTCAAATTGCCGGATGTAAGTCATTAACTCTGTTGGATGCCAGCATTGTGTGTTATTAGACACTTATCTGTAACTACTTACGATGAAATACGCTGTCCCAAGCCAAAGCTGGCTTCTGAAGTCTGGTCCGAAACAGTGGTGAAAACGTTGGCAGATAATCTTTCAGGACTCTGCCTCGAGTGGAACTGACATCACACCTGCGTTGATTGTATTGTCAAAGTGTTTGAAATTCCTTCACTGAGCTTGTTACGTGGAAATAAAATGTGGTTGATTTTAAAAGCTGAACCTTGTTGGCCTGTACTTTGGTCTGTGGTCTTCAGGCTGTCCAGCTCCTCTCAAGGCTGACCAGCTCCATCCCCTCACAGTACGAATGAGGCCGTCTGGCTTTGTGCTGTGGAGAGAACAATTTCGTCTTGCACTCCCAGTGGTGCTGCTGCCCTCCAGCCGGGAAGCCGGGGAGGAGCTGACGGCTCCCAGCACTTCCCTCGGAGGTTCCCTCTGCTGCTGGCGTCACCCTCCCCAGGATGGAGTGAGAAAGGGTGCAGCCACGGGCGTCTGCACACTCACTCCAGGGAGGGAGCACGGGCCCTTTCAGCGCTCCCATACATACAAGGCAAAACTCAGAGCCACTTCTGTGGCACGCTGCTCACCGGTCGCTGCCTGGAAAGCTGATGGAGGAGGGGAAAGGGTGTCCACTGGATGGGCTCCATGGGCCAGCTCGACACTGAGATATCGCTGGCTTTTCCAGAGTCCACCATGGGATCGTTCATGCTGCTGGAACTTGTGTCCCAGTTGTAATGGAAACTGGGAAGAAAATTAATGGGAAATTAAAAGGGGGGGAGGGGGGGATAAAAGTCTAGCCGTTGCTGACAGAGCAGCCTGAGGACCGCAGGGGCAGGATCCTGCTCGCAGGTATTTTGCTCCAGCGGGCGATGTGCTCGCTGCACTGACACTGTCTGCAAGCACGCTCCCAGGTCCCTGCAGCAGCGCTGATCCTGAGCACAGCAGCAAAGGGAGTCATTCCCGAGCCGTGGCTGTGCGCTCGGCTCACCCGGCCCCAGGGCCCGTGGGTGGGGGCGTCCCTGGCTGCAGTGCCCTTTGCTCGTGAAACTGGAAACTTCCAGCACCTTTTTTCCATTTATCATTCCGTTTTCCATTCATATACACATCCACACACAACCACACTGTTTCCTGCTGATGTGAACCCTGCTGCTGTTAAACCAGCCCGCCTCACACAAAGCTCCTTACGTCACTTATTTCTCCTCGGACACCGAAGGATGCCGTGGTGTTAAAGCTCCACGGTGCTGTTGATAAGCACAGGGAGGCCAGCACGTGGCTGGGCATTGGCTGCAAAGCAGAGGTGCCAGGGCAGGCTGCTGTGCCCTCAAAACCCCTTGCTCCTCTGCTTCGCCCCTGCCCACTGAGCAAATTAAAGACGAGCCCTTCCTACGCAGGCTCGGCAAACCGCCCTCTACCTGGGCCGGCACGGCAGGCGGGCGGGCGGCGTGGGGCGATGCTTGGCGCTGTCGGTGACGCCCGAGCCCTCCCGGCAGCTGCAGCAGCCATTGTCCAAGACCTGCAAGTGGAGCAGCTCCTCCGAGTTGCTGAAGGCCGGGTTGTCCAGCGAGCTGGCCGAGGGCAGCCAGGAGCGCGACCAGTACTGCGCCGAGACGTCGTCCAGCCGGCAGAACCGCCGGTAGCTGTGGGGCAAGGCAGGGTGGCTGCGGCAGCACCCAGCACCCCGGGGGCATGCGTGGGGGCATGCACACACATGTGCATGCACACACGACCCCAGTGACCGCACTGCAAGCACAGAGTGTAGGTTTCCACCCAAATTTCACAGCACCGGGGCAGGGCCCAGCCCCGCGCCCTGGGTGGGGGCAGAGCCCGTGACACCGAACAACATCTGGCCGCAGCCCCGCGGCTGATGCGGTGGTTTCCTCGGGAACAATCCCCCGTGGCACATTACGAAACCCTGGTGGGGAGGGCAGCGCGGCCCCCCGGCGCTCCCAGACGAGCTGCTTTGGTGGGGCTGTGCCGGAGCCCTGCTCCCCACCCGCAGCCCAGGCAGCCGGCGCATGGCGCGTGGATGGACCCTGTGCTTCCCCACGGGAGGCACGGGGGGGGCCCTGGGACCTTGTATCTGGGGGCTCATCAGCACAGCTCATGCATCTCTCCGCCACAGTGAGTGTGCAGCGGCACATCCAGCCCCGCAGCTCCTTTCCTGCCCGCCTGCACGCTGCTTCCCTAGGACCAGCGTGGGGCTGCGAGCATCCCCCGGGCACTCCACCTTGCTGGCACAGCCACACAGACACCCCCGCCCAGCCCGGGGGGGGCACAGCCGTGGCCATGCGGCTCCGTGGGGCGCTGGAACCAGCCACCCCCGGGCCCCGCACACGCTCCCCCCT
>WAAD01035315.1:391951-410862 GCA_013389945.1 Fregata magnificens | reverse complement strand
GGGGGGTGTCGGTGTCACCCGGTGCTGACCGTCCCCCGCAGTCGCTGCTGGAGCTGCACAAGCGGCGGAAGGCGCTGAGCGAGCCCGAGGTGCGGTACTACCTGCGCCAGACCATCCTGGGCTGCCAGTACCTGCACAGCCACCGCGTCATTCACCGGGACCTCAAGCTGGGCAACCTCTTCCTCAGCGACGACATGGAGGTGAAGATCGGTAGGTGCCCGTGACGCGATGCCCTGCCAGCCCCCCGTGGCCGCCCCGCGGCGGGGACCCCAGCCCCGGGGACCAGCCGTCCAGGGCATCTCCGGCCATTCCCCCTCTCTCCCAGGTGACTTTGGCCTGGCCACCAAGGTGGAGTACGATGGCGAGCGCAAGAAGACCCTGTGTGGGACCCCCAACTACATTGCCCCGGAGGTGCTGGGCAAGAAGGGGCACAGCTTTGAGGTGGACATCTGGTCCATCGGCTGCATCATGTGAGTCAAAATGCCTCTGTGCGGCCATGTCGCCGGCCGGACATGGGGCCGGGCGGTCTCTGTGGTCCAGGTCTTGTTGGACCCTCTGGGTTTCGGTGCGAGCCGAAGATTTGGGCGTGCTCTCTCCAGAGCGCCTGCCCTGGCTGAGCCCCGCTGCCAACCAGCCCACAACCTCCCCCGTGCTCCGCACATGCTGGCACATGTGTGTCTGCAGGCTGATCTGCTACGCAGTATGGCTGTCTCAAGGCATTTCCCAAAAGCCCACGCTTCCTTACTGGAGCTTCCCCAGAGTGTACTAGATCCCAGCTTCCCTTTTCAGGGGGCAGGAACCAGGCACAGTACACATAGCTGTCTGCGCTACTCCGCGCCCAGTGCTAAGCGTGTTCCCTCTGCCAGGAAAGTCCCAGGGTGCGCTTAGGACGGGGTCACTTCTGCACACAAGTCTCAGAGTCTCTTTTGCAAAACTGACACCCTTTTGTCTGTAAATGCGCAGGTACACTCTGCTGGTAGGGAAACCGCCTTTTGAAACTTCTTGTCTAAAAGAAACGTACATCCGAATCAAGAAGAACGAGTATACCATTCCCAAGGTATGGCGTGTCCCGTGGGTGGATCTGTTCACCTCGCAGCAGTTCTTGGTCAGCCTTCTGCTGCACCGTCCTGTTTCTGGCCCCGAGTGGGCTCTCACATAATAGTGAAACTGCTCTTATTGCGGAGTGCTAGGAAGGGGATGTTTGTCGGTGGTGGAGTGAACCTGCAGGGACAGCTTCCTCTTGGGGAGCCAGCAGCTCTTCCCCCTCCCGGCCCTGCTGTAATCCAGCAAAAATCCGAGCTGGGCAGTTGGCACGTGGGGTTAAATGGACATGCTCAAGTCCGTGAGGTCTGGGCCAGGTCCTCAGCTCATCCCGCTGCTGTCGATTTGGTCTCGCTGAAGTCAGTTGACTTTAGGCTTTGCATGCTGTTAGGAGACAGCTCTCCACGCCTGTCCAATTCTGTTGCCCCAGGCTTGCATCCTGCCTGCCTGACGCAGCACAGGAGCTCTGCTCCAAGCAGAACTTCCCCCAGGTTTTATATCCAGTGCATTTGCCACTAGTGTGCGTTGTCCCCTGACCCTTGTCTCTAAACTCTGCCTGTCTCCTCTTAGCACATCAACCCCGTAGCTGCTAACCTCATCCAGAAGATGCTGAGGTCCGACCCTGCCACGCGCCCAACTATCGACGAGTTGCTGAATGACGAGTTCTTCACGTCGGGATACATCCCCAGCCGCTTGCCCACCAGCTGTCTCACTGTTGCACCTAGATTTTCAATTGCTCCCAGTGGGCTTGAACTGAACGGGCGAAAGCCGCTGACTGCACTCAACAAAGGTAAGTGTGAGCCTCTGGAGGTGAGGCTGGACTGCAGTGCTGGATGAGAGCCTGCCTGGTCTCCAGCGACATCCAGAACCGTCAATGCGGAATGTGGCGCTCCTTCACCCCTTCTCCCAATTCTTACGAAAACCTGGAGCATTTTGTGAGTGGGAGAGAGGTCTCCTCGCTCTTTGCCCAGAACCAAAGTAGGGAGGAAGTGCCAGCACTAGCTTTAGCTATACGGTATACAATGTGTTTCTTAGAGCTAGGGTAGAATGTACGTCTGGTGCATTTAGAAACCGACTCCCTGGTCATGCCTCTGCTCTTCTCTTTCCTGGCCCAGGACCAGACAGCCCTGCACTAGAGAACTTGCCTGAAAAGGAGGACGTAGCTGGGCTGCGGGAGCTGGGAGCTGCTGTTGACTGTCACTTAGCTGACATGTTACAGCAGCTGACCGCAGTCAACTCAGCCAAGCCCTCTGAGAGGGTGGCAGTGAGACAAGGTGAGTCTGGGGAGAACCCCACAGGCACTGGCCTTCCTGTATAACTTGCTTCTCTGTCACTCTGATGCTGTTGTCTGAAGTGAGAGAGCAGCCGACCTCAATTTCAAACTGGAAGGCTGAGAAGCAATGTAGTAGCTACCTACCTTCCTTTTGGCCTTGCTGGGGTGCACAGGATGCTGTGAAATGTCTTCTAACAGACTCCTTTCCTCTTTGCAGAAGAAGCTGAAGACCCAGCCTGCATTCCCATCTTCTGGGTTAGCAAATGGGTGGACTACTCAGATAAATATGGTCTAGGTAAATAATGTGGGGGCGATACTTCAGCCTTTTCTAGTTTCTGAAGAGGCTGGGGGAAGCTTCGATTTGGGCATCGCATAGGTCTGGTTCTTGAATCACAGTATTCCCGTGTGTGTGTGTCCAGGGCCACCACCGGGAACGTTAGCAAATACACAGCGAATCCAGAGTAGTGGTCACTGAACGTCAGCCCTGGCCACTTTAAGGTGGGAAATGGCTACCTGCTGCATGAGAAGGCTGGCCTCTCTCTGCAGTCAGCACATGTACCCACTGTGGCAGCTAAAGTTGCTTCTGCAGCAAGTGATGCAGCAAGGGAAGATGACAAGAGGAGGAAAAGTGCCACCCAGACCTCTACAAAGAGGAGAATCTTTAGGCTTGGTGGGGTGGCTGTCAGGGAACCCTTAGATGACACAACCTTCGGCCTTAGTATTTCACACAACTGGTGGTCCCACGCATTTGAAGGCCTAACGGGCTCCCTCTTGAACTAGGTTACCAGCTGTGTGACAACAGTGTTGGAGTTCTCTTCAACGACTCCACTCGTCTTATTATGTACAATGATGGGGACAGCTTGCAGTACATCGAGCAAAACAGCACCGAGTCCTACTTCACTGTGAGATCCTACCCCTCTGCCTTGAACAAGAAGGTCAGTCCTGGGGACAGGAGCCCTCGCTTGGGGGGTGGCTACTCCTGGTGAGGCTTCTGCCAGCCGCGTTGGGTTTTGTTGGCAGGGCGGGTCCCAGAGAGGATCAACTGTAACTTGGGGTCCCTGGCATTCTGCAGGCTTCCTCTTGGCTGGTAAAACATGGCCCCAAGGATAGACACTAGCAGCTCTAACTGTTTATTTTTAGTTGCTATCTGAGGCTCATTTATGAGCAGCTTCACAGAATTAAGCGCTCACAAGACTTGCATGTACCAAAGTGTTCAGCAAAGTGAGTCTCAAGTATCACAGACCAAGTTGACTTTTGAGTTTGACTGTGCAGTGACACCTCAAGCTCTGAAAGATGTAAGGAGGCTCTGGAACTGTGATAGCAGCCCCTGCCCTCCCCAAATAGCAGGGGTCATCCTCAGCCTGTCTGCTCACAGCCTTTCCCGATTGCAGATAACACTATTGAAATACTTCCGGAACTACATGAGCGAGCACTTGCTGAAGGCGGGTGCTAACATCACGCCACGGGAAGGAGACGAGCTGGCCCGTTTACCCTACCTCTGCACGTGGTTCCGGACCCGCAGCGCCATCATCCTGCACCTCAGCAACGGCACTGTGCAGATCAACTTCTTCCAGGTGAGGCTGCTACTCTGCGTTTTCCAGGGCTGTAGCTCCAGCTTCTGAAAGAGCCCTGCTACGTGCAGTGCTGTATGCGAAGGCAGCAGGAGGGTATAATCTGAGCCAAAACTTTGCCCAGTGAACCGAGGACTGGGAGGCTCCTTCCTTCCCCTTGCTGGTACGTAAGCCACCCGGACACTCCTAGCTTGTGAAGGGGCTGTGTCCTTTAGCAGGAGGGAGAGTGCTGCGTAGTCTTAGGTGCAGTGGGCTTGAGCTGGCTGGCCAGATGGATTTGTTTCCCTTTGCTGCAGTCTATGAACGAATGCTGCAGCATGGTGCTTTGTCAGCATGCTTCCGGCTGCAGCTGGGATGCCCCAACTACTTTAGAGATGGTTCATCCTAAGAAAATGCAGTCCCCAAGGAGCAGAATGCTCAGGGTGACGGTGTGTTCTCTCCCCACAGGACCACACCAAAGTCATCTTGTGCCCTCTCATGGCTGCTGTCACATACATAGATGAGAAACGGGACTTCCGCACATATAAGCTGAGCCTCATTGAGGAACACGGATGCTGCAAGGAGCTGGCCAGCCGGCTCCGCTATGCTCGCACCATGGTGGAGAAGCTCCTCGCTTCAAAGTCTGGCTCAGCCCGTGTGAAACCCTCTGCTTAGACCTTGTTCTCAATGGACTCCATCTGTGCCAAACTGTCCCAGCTGTGGATGGGGAGGTCTAGTAGCATCCCTGCTCACACTGTAACCTCCCGTCACGTAGCTGGGCTCCCACTCCTGGGTATGGCCTAGTTGCCACAAGGAAGCCCCTGATGCTGTGGAAACAGTGTTGTTCACTCTGACTGGTACCCAAAGGTTTCTTGCTCCCTGTTCCTAATAGAAAGTCTTTTTAATTGCATACCTAGTCTTTTTTTTTTTTTCTAACTTTCCAAAGCCAAAAGCCTGACTCAAAAACCAACCCTCTTGTTTGAGGCTCCTGGGCCTTCTCTTGAGAGAACAAAGCAGGGGAGAGCAAAACTATCATGTAAGTTATTTGTACATGTCTGCGCTGATGCTCTAGGCTTTTGTTTCCTCTTGTAGAAATTCAGGTAAGATATTTAACATGCTCAGGGTGAGACTGAGCAATCAGCCTTTTAATACTGAAATTAATCTACATGAAACCTAAACTTTTGTATATTGCAATACTTGATTAAAGATTGTTTGCTGCAGCCTCCAGCCTGTCGTGGTTCCCTTTGCCTTGCTGTGAGGGAGGGAGCAGCACACTGCTTCTGGCTCCCCCTCCAAGCAAGAGCTGTCCTCTTCGTGAGCTCATGCTGTCTGCTTGATTGGACTGATCTCCCCACCTGTGCTGCAGGAGAGGTGACCTTGGGGGTATCACAGGAGATGTGCTCTAACCTGGAGGTGAACAGCCCTACTGTCTCATTTCCCATTTGATTGAGCATCTTTGATGTAGTGAAGAGAGCCAAAAACGTGACTATAGAATTAGGAAAAGTCGCCTACTGTAGCAGACTTCAGCAGGAGCCTAGTAAGCTATGCTGGGTTTTCTCCCACCATTGCTGACTGCCAGCACCTACTGGTGCTCTTGGGCTAGTCTATTTTTAAGCAGGACAAGCTTTTTAGTTTTTATTTTTTTTATAACATTTTGTATAAAATGCTCTAGGCCATACAGTATTCTGAAAACAAACCAGGTACAAACCCCTTGTTACCTGTGTAACAAAATCCCACACCCCAGCACACAGAGGAATCGGACTGCACAAAATTATTGCTGTTCCAGAGAGGAAGCCTTGTGGAGGGGCTCCCAGGCTGCCCGCAGACCCAGTGCGCGTGCTGCACTTAGAGGCTGGCTCCCATGAAATACGTGCCTGTGGGGATGCTGTAAAATAGAACACCCGTGGGGCAGCAGCAGAGGCTGTGGGAGCTGCAGGCACAGGCGTGCGTTCAGAGGGAAGGGATCCTGGGGAGAAGGGACTTCCCTGCCTTTGTGTCCCGAGACAACTGCTCCTGAACAGCTGCGCTACTGTGCAAACGGCTCCGGGCTCCTGGGCGCAGGACTGACATGGGGAGCTCTGGCTTGGCATAATGATGGGCTGCTGGCAACCAAAAGGGAAAAACCTTTTTCTCAGCCCAGCTGAGATTAAAAACTTCATTATTGCGATTGTGCTGGAGGCCCCATGCCTCCCTCTGGGGCTGGTGGCACCTTGCTCTCAGCAGCCCTGATGCAAATAGCAGGTTCAAGCCCTGGGGTGGCTGCTAAAGGCTGACCTGCTGTCCCTCAGCAGGATCGTCTCCAGTGTCAAGACTGGTCTACCAGTCCTGGTCACAGCCGTGTAGGACGCACGCTCAAAGAGTAGCTTTCCCAGGCATGCGGCACAGGAGGACAAAGTGCACCGACCCCTGGTGAATGCCCTGTTGGGACCTGGCTCCAGCCCGGCTGCATCGCTCTGCCAGCGCATCGCTCTGCCAGCTGCCCTCAGGAAAACCCAACACGCGTTTTCTTCTTTCTTCTCAAATGCCACGTCCACCGCAGAGATTTTTTTTTTTTCTCTGACACAAATGCCTTCAGGCCGCTGAGTCTGACTGTGAGTGTTTGCAAAGGTGGGTGCCCAGAGGGTCCCTCTTGGGCTCAGGAGAGCCCAGTGCCACCCCACGCTCACTTCTTCTGGACCATGCGGCTTGTAACCCACGTGTACGCTGGGCAACCAGCCAGTCCTGGGGCCCCACCTCACCCCGGGGAAGGGGAGAAGAATGCCGGAGAGCCCCCGGGGCTGCTCCCAGCTGCTGCAAGATGGGGCTGCGGGTACGGGCAGGGCAGGGAGGAGCAGCCGCAGCAGCCTCGCACCACAGGTGCCGTCCCAGCTCGTGTCCTCATTCAGTTGCCGTCGCCTCCCGGCCCCTGGCAGTAGTAGGAGTGGAAGAGTCGCTCGTGGGCACAGACCCTCATGGCCTCGTGTGTGTGCAGCAGCAGCCGGGGGAAGCGGGAGGTGAAGTACTGCACGAAGCCATCGGGGACGGAGCCCAGGGCTGCCCGGACGTCGGCTGGCAGCTCGTGGTAGTGATGCTTCTGCAGGAGAGAGGGTGAGGTGAGCAGGGGCAGGCAGGCGGCAGGAGTGTGGGGGAGCCGGTGGGGGGGCCGTACCTTGTTCCTCATGGCCCGCAGGAGGTCGCGCACCGAGGCCCCCTTGTAGGTGCGGAACTTCCTCAGGTCTGGGGAGAGCAGGAGAGATGCTGAGCAAGGAGGGACGCAGCCAGGGCGAGGGGCACGGGGCTGCCACAGCCCCTGGCACTGCCAGCGCCGCCCTGAGCCCCCATGCCCCAGGGCGTGCATGGTGAGCACCGCAGCCTGCGGCAAACCCGGGCACTGCTCTGCTCTGCTCTGCCCTCCTAAGAAAGGGCTGGCATGTTTACCGACCCTGGTTTTCAGCTCCTGGGGACGAGCAGGTGCCTCCTGCCCAGTAAAGGGCTCCAGACCCAGGAGCCCCATTCCCTGCCCGATTCTGCGTGAAAGGCAGCAGCAGGCTCAGGCTGCAGCGGTGAGCCTGGCCCCCGTGCACTCACCTGTCTGCAGCGGGAGGGAGATGTGCATCCTCCAGTTGGTCCTCACCACTGACCGTCCCCCTGCCTCCAGGGCTGAGACGATGGGCCCCTCGGCAGGCTCCTTCTCGACGCGGTCACTGACATCCTGCGTGCCCAAGAGCAGGGACGGGGCAGGTATGGCACCGCCCTCGCCCCACACCACCCCGTCCAGTGCCAGGGAACAGAGCCAGTGCCGAGGGGGGGACGAAGAGGGTTTGGCCCTGACCCCAAACCCAGGGACCCCCCCCACCCCCTGCAAAAGTAGCTCAAAATGAGCACGTTGACCTAAACACAGCTGCTTCCAGCACTTGTTTTTCAGAGCACGCCTATGTTCACTGCCCGGTGGGATGGTGCACACTCACCTGGAAGAACTGCAGCTGCTTCTCCTGACTCCAGAAAAAGGGGTGCACAAGGACCATGGGGGCTGAGGGCCGGCGCTGGGGCTCAGGGTTGATCATTGTCACAATCAGCTCTCGCGCAACAAGCTTGTCTGGTAGGCGAAACAACACAATGGAGAACTAACCCCCCTGCGAGAAGGACCGGGAGCTGCGCCCCTCAGCTCAGGGCTTCCCCGCAGGGACATGCCTGTGGGGAAGGGTCTCACCGTGAGCGTCTTCCTGCAAGCAGCTCAGCTGGTAAGAGCCCGACAAGATGTTGGCCTGTCGCCGCAAGCTGTCCCCAAACGGGTGCTGCCCTCCTGACACCACGTAGTAGAAGACACAGCCAGCTGAGAAAATGTCCACAGCGCACGTCTGCAAAACACAAAGGGGAAGATGGGACCCTCGCAGCAAAGGGTGAGGAAAGTTTTCACCTCCCCACTTTTCCATTCTTTTATGTGAATGCTTGGTCATTTGCTACAGAGCTGCTGGAAAATGCATCACATCAGGGCGCCTGCCTGCCCTGCTTTCGGGAGTCAGTGACCCGTCATGTCGGGTCCTTATCAGGAAAGAGGTTTTCAGAGGCACAGACAGAAGTCAGGACTTCATGGCCAGACGGACATGCCATGGCTGCTGGTGTCTCACACAGCTGTGCAAAGTGACCCCAGTACGAAGTTATGTGGAGCACACTCCCAGCACCAGTACGTGCCCTGCCAGGGACCAGTATGGCAACCAGCTTCCAGCAGGAACAGGATTCCCTGGGTTAAACAGATGAGCAGAAGCATAACCTTCGCAGTGAGCCATGGCCCCCTCCGACCTCCCCACCCCAAATTTCCAAGGACTGTAGCCAGATGAGACACCCTGTGCTGAACACAGCCGGGCACTGTCCCTGCCAGGGCAGGAGAGCAGGAGCAGCTGCTGACTAGGGCGGTCCTGGCGAGGAGCACCAGTGCTCTGCATCTGGGCTGGCTTGGGCTCTTGGAGCTCTTGTCTTAATTGTACATTTCAGCAGCACGCTGCGAGGCCACTGCCAGCACGGGGGACTCTGCCACGACGGGCTCAAGGAGGACCCTAGGCGAGGGGAGGCGTCCGCGGCTCACTGACGGGGTTCTCCTTCGGGGCCTCCTGCAGCACCTCGGGTGCAATCCAGCCCTCAGTGCCAGGGATGCCGGAGCGGAGGCTGAAGCTCTGCCGTCCTCCCTGAAGCTTCTTGCAGAGGCCGAAGTCGGAGATGACGGCTCGGATCTGCCCGTGGCGATTTGGGACGGAGATGAGGATGTTGCAGGGCTTCAGGTCACGATGGACTGGAAGACAGAGTGCGCAGTGTCACCTGCCCATGTGGCAGCAAGGCTGAAGCAGAAAAGGGCTCTGCCTGCCGCCCTGCCTGCTGCTGACCCTGAGAGCTGCTGCCTGGACCCTGCAGCCTCGGCTGAGGACGGGACCAAGACGGGACACGCTGCCCTGCCCGTGCGTGACATTGGAGCGTTGCCCTCTTACCGATGCTGAGGGAGTGGAGGTGGGCCAGCCCGGACATGGTCTGACGCAGCAGCGACACTGGGTCCAGGTTGCGACGATCGAAGCTGGGGCTTTCCACGTACTGGAACCACACAGAAGTAGCAAGAGATGAACTGAGCCCTGATTTACTGGGGCAACCAAGGCAAGGCTTGCCAGGAGAGAGACTTCTCACTAGGCTGACAGAGGTGGAAGGAGAGAAGCCCATGCGGAGACCGTTTGTGCCCAAGGCTTGCCATTCCCAGGCCTACCAGTCGGCATCTATTCCCTCTGCAACAAACTGCCCTCACTTCTGTCCTCCGGCCTCCACAGCTTCAGCAACACTCCTGCTTTACGGAGCGGTAAAAGGAGGCTTCTGCTCCCCCATGCCGAGTCTCTTCCTGACCGACGCAGAGGCTCGGAGCTCCCCTGCTCCCTCCTGAGAGGGCAAATCGGCAGGAGAACAAGAGCAGGGGCTTGACTGACACAGGAGCAGTGCTGCTGCTGGCTGCTCTGCCTCTCCAAAGCACCTCGCAGCCTGCCCATCCCCGATCCGACCCCTGTTCCCTCTAATTGCTGGGAAGCAGATTCGGAGCAGGGCTGTATGCCTGAGGCCAGGCAGGAACACCAAAGAGGGCTCCAAACCAGGGAGCTGCTGGCTGCCAACCCTGCCCTGGGGCACGCACAGCACACTGCTCCCATGGGAGCACTGCAGGACCTCCCTAACAGCACAGACAAAACCAGACGCGTGTCCCTGGGGACCAACCTGCAAACACGGAGGTGGGGACATCCAGGGTCGATTGACAGCCCCCCAACAGCAGCCCCATGCAGCCAGCCCCGTGCCACCAGGACTGGGCAGGGAGAGGGCTGGGGGCTCACCTCCTGCAGCGTGGCGGAGCAGAGCTCAATGGCGATGTAGTGAAACTGCTTGTCCTTCTCAGTGCAGAAGTAGCGGACGACGTGGGGGTGCTCGTCTGACTCCCGGAGCAGCTGGACCTCGCGGTCCACGAGACGGAAACACTCGGGCAGGAGGCGCTTCACGGCCACGTTCCGGCCGTCAAACTGTCCCCTGCGTGGAGAGTTGATGGCGGCGTCCGTGCATGGCCCTCACCACCCAGAGCAGAGCCCAACACTGCAGATGCACAGCCTGGCCAGGCTCTGGCTGATGCTGGAAACTCGCTCCTCAGGGTCCTCAGCATGGGTCATCCTGGAGTGACTCCCAAAGACTTGTCAAAGCCATGCACAGGCAGAAATCTCTGCAGCGAGCTGGAAACTGGGGGTTCAGGTTCCTCTTTTTGTAGGAAAATAACCTCCCTCGCTTTACGCTGTGTTAGGTGCTGGGGAAAGGGGCTCAGCCAGGGCCAGGGGAACCTTACGAGGGACTAGACCTGCCGCTGCTGAGAGCTGCCTGGAGCAGGCACAGCCCAGCTGCCTGACAGCCTGGGGCAGGCACGAGGGGAAGGGGAGCACAGGGCACTGGTGTGAGGTGGAGACCTGCCCTGTGCACCGGTACCTGGTTACCGAAGGCCGTGAGCCCAGCTCTCCAGACGGGTTTGACGAGGACCATAAGAAGGGGAGGGTGGCAACCCATTCTCAAAAGTCCCTGAACCACCAGCCGCCAGCCAGGGAAGGAGCTGCCTTGACACTGTACTTGTGGCTCCCAGGAGAAGGAGAGTGGAATGAGGGCAGGCACCCGGGGTACCACCCACCTGAAGACAAAGGTTCCTCCAGCTCCGTGGCCCAGCACGTCCTTGGGGTTAAAAGAAACTTTCCCAACTACAATCACGTCTGGTTCTGCATCTGTGGAGGAAGACAGCCGTCCTTCAACCTGACCCTTAGCCCTATGCGAAGGACGTCCAGTTCTTTAACCACCTGGCCATTCTTTGGGCCCTACTACTCTCACAATTGCTTTTGTAGCCCATGCTTATCCAGCAGCAGGTTTTGCATCTCCTCTCCCATCGGCTGGGGTGCAGCCCCCTCATCTGTGGGGCACCTCTGCTCCTGCTTTGGGTGACAACACCTACGGACAGAGAGCCCCTCGCACCTTGCCCATTCCCACCT
The DNA here is from genome assembly GCA_013389945.1 of Fregata magnificens. Classification (NCBI taxonomy): domain Eukaryota; kingdom Metazoa; phylum Chordata; class Aves; order Suliformes; family Fregatidae; genus Fregata; species Fregata magnificens. Next base: position 399,484 of record WAAD01035315.1, on the reverse strand, counting down.
GCACACACCTTCAGCAGCCGCCAGGACAGCCGGATCCAGGCTCACCATCCCATTAGCCAGGTCCTTCAGGTGGGCCGAGGGGCTGGAGCTCTGCGAGAGCTGCAACGTGCTTCCCTGGCTCAGCCCTGGCTCCCCAGGCTCTGCAGGGGCACCCTCCCCAGAGACCCGGCCCGGGAGCAGCATCTCCCGCTGCTGCTGCAGGAGCTGAATCTGCTTCTCCAGCTGCTGCTGCTGCACCGCATACTGCTTCTGCAGTTTCTGAAACACAAACCACGGGAGCGCTCAGCTCCTGCGCCCAGAGCAGAGCCAGGGCATCGGCAGGGCTCGGCACAGGCAGTGTGTGCACCGTCTGTCCCTCGCCCAGCCGGCAGAACGCTGCGCACCACCTCGCCTCGTTACCACAGCGCGTACGAGCCAGCACGGGAGCTGTGCGGCTCATCGCAGCTACGACACCGCTGCTTGCACCAGGAGGGCAAGAAAAAAGGCAGTCCCCGGCCCTTCAGAAGCGGCATTTCTGCAGCAGGCAGCGGGCTCTTCCGCCGGCCACCACTCACCGTCAGCAGGAGGAACAGGACTCCCCCGCCCAGCAGGGCCGTGCCGACGCCAGCCATCACCAGGTCCCAGGTGCTGGCTTCGGGGTAGACCTCCACCTGCTCCCTCGGCGCGGGGTCTGGCTGGAACGGCCCCTCGCTGCGGACAGCTGGCTCCTCAGGGCCGCTCGGGGCCAGAAACTGCAACACATGCCCGGGACTGGGTGACACCAGAGGGGTGGACTGCTGGGCACTCAGGTTTGGGACACCCTCCCCACTACAGCCCTGCACGCAGGACCCCGCTCCTCGTACCACTCCACGCTGGGGGCCCACCGCCCAGCGCCAGACAGCCCAGACCCTCCAGTGACCCAGCACTGCCCAAGGTTCCTCCCAGTGCGGAGGCGGGACCCAGCAGAGCTCTGCTGCTCACATCATTGAACACGGTCCTGCCAGGAGGAGCCCTGGGGATGATGGTTTCCGTTGTCTTCCTCAGGTTCTCCGGAAAGGCTCGTAGCATCGTAGTGTGGACCACAGGAGGCAGCTCGTGGTGCCCTGCGGTGGGAGGGAAACAGAGGCAACCGTCAGCTGGTCTCTGGTCACGGCTTCAGTCCCTCACCTCCACAGCGCCGACGTGGGCTCGCCAGACAGCTCTGGCTCTCCTGGAGAAGGGGCGTCGCTTCTCATGGAAGGCACAAAAAACATCACAGCTACAACCTGCCGGCTCCGTCCCCAGGGACAGGAACCTGGAGCAGCAGCAGCCAGCGGAGAAAGGCAGAGGGCAAGGTCCCCTGCTCTCAGCACGCAGCGGGGGGCCTGACCCGGCTCCTCTGTGCCTCCCCTGCCGTGACCTCGAGACACCACCCTGATTTCCAAACGTGCCAATGCAGCGTGGCCTCTCCTGCCATCGCGCCTGTGACAGCAGGCATGGAGCAGGCTAATTAACCCAGCATCTGTGTGCAGGGCTCGGTGTGCAACGGCACACCCACCAGCATGGGTAATTGTGAGCCCTGCTTCAAAGGGTCCCTGCCCACCCCCCGGGTGAGGGTGGCTGGTGGCCCCTCCTGGGGACGGGACAAGGGTGGGCTGCAAGCCAGCCCCTAGCCAGAGTCACCGCAGTCCCTGAGGCTGAGTCACAGCCTCGGTCCCATTTGCCCCGCTGAGCAAAGCAGCTCGGGCTGCCACCCCAAAACACACCAGCAGCTCGGGCTGCCCCCTCCCTGGGGCACCCTCCGGGAGCGAGGACAGAGGGAAAGCCCGTGCCCCTTGCGGGTCCGCACCTATTAGGAGCCACTGGTTGTGGAGCGAGGTGATGCTGCCGTGCGGGTACTTGACGTCAGTGCTGGGCGTGATCTCACACTCCCCTGACTCTCTCATGGTCACATCATCCGTGGTGGGGCCGTTGATCCTGGCCAGCGTGATGCCCTGCGGCTGGGGGTCCAACAGCTCGTGGAGCACCACGCAGCCGGGACGTGCACCCACCGTGGCTCACCCCGAAAGGTGCCAGCGGGGACACTCACCACCAGAGCCACGCTGCCGTGGACCAGGGAGGTCAAGGCGTAGAAGCTGGCCGCGTACTTCCCCACATAGAGCGCTGGCCTGCAAGGCAGGGACAAGCATCGGCCTTCCATCCGTCACGGATCAGGGTGGCCAAGCAGAGGCAATGCAAATGCCACCGGCTGCCACAGCACAGGAACCACGTACAGCAGCTGGGTCTTGGTGGCAGCGAAATCCTTCATGGACTGGTAGCTCCACTTGAGGGTGTGGATGTCCTGCGAGTGGAAGGTCAGGTAGCGCAGGGTCTCCATGGCCAGGTTGAGGTGGGGCATGCGGCGGAGGCTGTCCTGGTGCCACACGTAGATGCCGACCACGGGCGAGCCATAGTTCTGCGCCCACAGGACCTCCCCGCTCTCCTTGTCCAGCGTCACCACCAGCCCGTCCCCGCTCGAGGCAAAGTGTGCCATTTCTAGGCAGAGCCAGAGGGAGGGGGCGATGCAGCGGTGACAGCCACGGCGCTTTGTCCCCCTCCGCCCCTTCTCAGTCCTGCCACTGGCCGTGGGCTGTTGCCTGCTGCTCTGCTCCCACGAGAGCTGTGGCCAGCACAGCAGCCGTTTTCCCCAGCCATCGGCACAGCCGAGACCCACTGGCCATGGCAGCATCTCCCCAGGGTCCCCACACAGCCAGGGTCCCGCTGCGAGCAGGGTGCCGGGGGAGCTGGCTCCCCTGGCTCCCGCGTGCACGGCGGCCACTCACTGTAGTGGTAGGACTCCTCACAGAGCGGTGCCGAGTAGTCGGAGAAGGTGGCGTTCCAGCGCAGCTCCCGCGACTTGGTGTCGTACATGGTGATGACGTACTCTGGGGACGAGAGCAGGGCACGAGGTCACTGCCCAGCACCCCATTCCTGGGACTAGATGGACGAACGGGGAGCAGGACTGGCTTACGGGTACGGCCGATGTAGAGCAGGGGACTTGATGGGCATAGACCGTCCCAGGCCTCTGTTGAGAGAGTGGTCTGCTTCTCTCCTGACTTGGGGTCCACGATGAACCAGGTGTCCTGCTTCTTCCCTGAGAATGAAAATACATTTTTTTGTAAGTCTTTGCAGTCCTGCTGTCCGTCCCTAAGGCCTCCTCCTGTCTCCCCTCCACGGACACGTTCCCGGGAGGTCCCCACCCAGCCTCTCCTCCTCCCTGGCCCCGGGTCTGGCGGAGCGGCCGGTCTCTGCGTACCGGTGTAGAGCACGCCGTCTGAACTGCGGCATGGTGAGGACTGGACCAGCTCCGGGATGGTGAACGGGAGCTTCTGCAACACAGACGGCAGTGTGGATGCGGGGCCAGAGAAACACCTCCCCAAGCAGCAGCCTTCCTGCCTTCAGGAGCAGAGGGGTCCCCCGGGACAGTCCCCTCCTCCTCGCCTGCCTTCACTGCTCAACCCCAAAGCAGGACGGAGTGGCAGGGAAGGAAAGAGTCCCAGCTGTATTTGCCCCGCACCCACTCGGCTGACATCTTCCAGGTGCCAAGGACAACCTGGAGCAACCGAAGGCCCCGGGGCTCGCCCTGTCCAGCAGGTCTGCCTGGTCCCCCAGCCCGGTGAAGCCCCAGGGTGCGGGCGGGCAGGATGCACGCGGCTCCACAACCCCACTGACCATCAAGCCTTCTTTGTTTTTTCCTCCCAGGATATACAGGCTGCCATCATTGGGGTCTGGAAGGAATGCTGGTCTGGAAAGGAGGAGAGAGGAGGATGAAGCGAGCTGCCCCCTGCCCTGGGCACACGCCAAGGACTGAAGAGGAGCTGCACTAAAGAAACCCCTTTGGCAGTTTGCTCCAGGGTGATTCACTACAGAGCTTGTTCTTTCCTGGAAACTTCCAGCACTGGATTTGGTAGGAGATGAACTCTGGCTCTGGGTCAGCACCGTAACTCCATACGGCCGCCCCGCGCCTACCAGCCACGCTGGCTCGGTGCCCTGCCTGCCCCAGGGGAGCTCTCTGGTGTCCTGCCTTCGCCCTGCACTTTTGGGTGGATTTTCCTCAATTCCCGCACTTTCAGGTGGATTTTCCTCAATTTCTCTTCTACGCTTTTGTGCGTGGTGGTGGTGAGAGCTTCTGGGCTGTCTGTAGAAAGGCTACAATTCAGCAGCAGGGAGCAGCTATTCCTCATCATCACGCATTAAGTGCTAGCACAAAGGGTAGGTTTAAGGCAACGCTATGGCATGGGCTGAGAGGTTCATTTCTCCGAGGTTCCCCTTTCTTCCTGTGAATCTGTTGGTTCATCGGGGCGGTTGTGCACCTCCGAAAGGCTCCTGCACAGCCCGCAGGCTGCCTGCCCTGCAAAGGGCACTCTGCCCGCGGGGGGATGACACTCACTCTGTCACATAAACCGGCACCTGCAGAATAGGATCTGAAAAAGAGAGCGAAACACAGACGTCAGCAGCCTCTCCCTGCGAGCGGGGACAACGTGGCAGTGTTTACCAAGTGCAGCCATGCGCTGCCGTGCCCAGGTCCGCAGCCTATTTGCATTTCAGACCCAGAATAGGCACCACTGGCAGCGGGGGGGTCTGGCCCCCCCAGATGCTCTCCTCCGCGCACGGCCGTGCCTGGGGCTGGGGCTGCAGCTGGCAGCGTCCCCTGGGGCTGGATGAACCGCCGGCCCAGAGCACGACCAGCAACAGCCAGGCTGGGGGTTGCATCCCCGACCCCCAGCTAGCGACAAGCCCAGGGAGCCAGACTGCGAGCGAGCACGCCCCTGGGTCGCTACTCACCATCCTTCAGGGTCCACTTGATGTCCCCTGTGCTCTTACTCACTGCATGAAGGTTTCCATCCAGAGTAGATATGAAGAGCAGCGTTTCTGGGACAGTCACAGCACTGCCTTTGAGGCACTACGGACAGAAACGCCATCCTTAGAGAGCAGGGCCAGACTTGGGAATGAGCCCCGTGGCCCGGGCCATCTCAGGCAGCTCAGCAGCCGCCCCCCACCCGGCACACCGCAGCAGCAGCAGACTGCGGGGAAGAGCCCCAAGGCCCCTTCTCGTCCCCAGTGAGGCAAGACTGGGAGGGAAAATAATTTATTTCCTTGCACCAGCATATTAAAACTGCTTGTTCCTCCAGCTCCACCCACACAGGACACCTGCAGAATCGCATCTGCTAACGGCTGTTCGGAGGTGCTGTGTTCTATAAATCCATGGCATTAAGTCCTGACACTAAGGTTGCTGCGCTCGCAGTGAGCGGCACCACCGGCAGTGTGCGGCACTCGCGGACCCTGGCTCCTGCAGCACCGGTCACGTCCCACCGGTGCAGTCCCGGGGCTGATGCAGCCTTTTCCCTCCTCTCCCCCGGAGTCAGCCTTCCTGCCGGCGGGGATGAGCTGCAGTGCGGCTGTTCGCAGCCACAACTCCCGGATGCCTTTCTAAAGGTGACACAAACAGCCCAACTACCGGCTCCTTCCAGAAAAAAACGAGTTGGGTGACTTTTCATGCCAGAAATGCAATTAATGCTTGTCCAGGCCTTCAAAGCTACAGATTTCAGCTACCCTGACATTGAGGGAGCCATTGCAAATTCACGCTCGGAAGAGGAGCTGCTGCTTCCGTGTACGGAGTCCGTGCAGCAAGCGCCAGCTCAGCCGCTGCAGACTGGCACACACGCCGGCCTCACCCCGTCAGCAAACAGGGATCAGCAAACAGCACAGGGACCCAAAGGGCTTCAGGGAGAGGCTGGGCCAGCGTGGCCGTCCCTGATGCCAGAGAGCCAGAGCAGCGCCTGGGCTCCCCGCTGGCTGCGACGCAGAAGCCAGTTGAGCAAGCTGCTGCCCCAGTCACTTGTGCGGGGCAGCCAAAGGACATCCCTTGGGCCCAGCACGCCGCCCCCCCGGCAGCCCCCTCGCTGCCTCTCACCTGCTCTGTACCAGCTCCTGGAGCCTGAGCCGGGCAGAGAGCCCGGCCTGGGGACCCGGCCAGACTAAAGAGCGGGGACCGGCCAACAGCCTGTGCCAAGACGGTGCCCTACGTGTGAGCACGTGCCCATCTGCGGAGCAGAACCTGATGGTGGTAACAGACCAGCCACGGCACGGTGGGGCCAGGAGACACACGCTCCCTTGAGTCACTGAAATTCCTCCAGCTCCAACAACACAGACAGCAGCCCCGACGGCTGCCAGGTTGCCCGTTCTCTGGCTGCACCTCCTGCCAGGAGCACACATCAGCTCCCTCCCAACACACCTCACCAGCACCCCTCTGCTTCGAGCCCTATTCTATTATTTGCCCTTCTTCTTGCTTAATTTTTAAGTGAGGTCCGAGTGAGTTTCCCAGGTCTCGCTTTGCCCAGAGGACGTGGTGGGGCAGGCAGAGGAGGGCGACTGCTCCCCGCCGCCACTTCTCCAGCACTGTGCAGCCACGTAGGCAGACTCGCTGCCGGCTGCGAGGGACTGGCTGCGACGACAAGCCAGGCCAGCAGACATGGAGCTCTTGTGGTGTGGCCACCTGCACGAGGGAAACAGAACCGAGACCGCCGAGCCCTCCCAGCTGTCAGAGCTACAGCAGGCTCTGTGCTCCCGGGCCCTGTTTTTCCCTCCCCCCGATGTTTTGCAGTTTCTTCCATCTCTTCTACAACTACTGTTTTTCCAGCGACAGGGCACTCAAACAAAGGCCAGGCTGCCCAGCCGGTTCCCCGCACACCACCATGGGCAGAACTGGGAGCTCTGGGCGCTCGGGACCAGCCGCCCTCCGCTCCCAGCCCTGGCTGCCCCAGCAGCCGTTCTGGCCAGCCCTAGCCCAGAAGTGTGGTTGCTGTTCCCACGGGATGTCCGCAGGACCCGTGCTTTCCTGAGGCTCCCACCACACCAGCCCGGAGTCTGCAGCGATGCCACTGAGGCCAGAGCTCAGCCGCGGGCTCGGGGTGCGCTCGGTCCCCCAGTGACAGAGGGGGACGGCCGGGCACAGACAGAAACAAGGCACCAGCGTCCACTGCTTCCTTTGCCGGAGCAGCGCTACTGACATCTGCCAAAACCACCCTGGCACGCTGCCCTCTCCGCTTGAAACGCCACCAGCAGCGGAAGCTGCCATCCGGCTCGCGAGGGGCACCGCTCTGCCAGGCAGCAGCTCCGTGGGCAGGAGCGGGCAGGAAGGGGCCGAGGGCTCCCGGGAAAGGGGACTCCGCTCTCAGCCCCGGCCAGGCCCAGGGGTGGAGGGGCTTTTCTGAGCAGAGAACAACCTCCACCCTGGGCGCCGCGTGCGGCCCCTCGCCCGGGCCGAGCAGCGCGCACCTCCATCACGCGCCTGCCAACACCAATAACGTACGGCCACGGGACCCCGCACGCAACCGCCCCGACCCCGCAGATGCATCACAGCCCCTTCGCCCCACAAACCACCCTCTTCTGGGTGCCGGACCCCGCACACCCACGCAATTCCCGAGGCGGATGCTCGAGCCCCGCGCTCACAGGCTGTCGCAAGCAGGACGCTCCCGCCCGCGCCGCCACGCACTCGCACCCGCGGGTCTCGGGCACACGCGGGGGCTCTGCCTG
>WAAD01035315.1:355468-378503 GCA_013389945.1 Fregata magnificens | reverse complement strand
GGTAGCGGCTCCCGCCGCGGGTGGCGTCGCCCCGGCAGCTCGCGTCCAAACGCCTCCGTGCCGGGCCTTAATTACCGCGGTCTCCTCTGGTTCCCGCGGGATAACAGGCTTTCTGCATTTGGGCGGCCTCCGGACCGCCTTGTACAATTACATCTTTGCCAAAAAACACCGAGGGACCTTTATTCTGAGGGTGGAGGACACGGACCAAAATCGAGTGGTGCCTGGAGCTGCAGAAGGAATAGAAGATATGCTGGATTGGGCAGGTATTTGCAAACACCTTTCATTTTTTACTTGCTGGAAGATCCTCTCCTTTTTAGAGATTAACGGTACCCACATTGAGAGTGTTTTGCATGACGGCAAGCCGTGCGGCGTTTCAGATGACGAATTACTTGAAATGTAGTTATTTCTACAGCTAGGCATCGGGAAAGTCCTACTGGAAGCGCGTTTTATAGCAGAAATAACCGGCTAGGCTGGGTTTCTTTTGGCTGTGTTGTCTGACACGCAGAAAGATCCAAACTTGTGAAAGCGGCCCGGTGTGCGGTCGTAACAAGAGTTGTGCACGAGAGACGCGACGGAAAGGTCAGAAGCTGGAGCTCACAGGCCTCGCTGTAAATTGATAAATTGTTTGTGTACGGAGTATTTGCCGAAGGGGACCTGGAGGTGTCGGTTTTCATTTTGAATCCTTTGAATTTGAGGGCGATGTTAGAATACGGAACTGTGGTAAAGTTAGAGCCAGATCCCGCGGATGCTGCTGTCGATGGGTAGGTGAACTTCAAGGGACTAGGACTTTGCTGTTGAGTAATAACTTTGGAGCAGGTAAAATGATTGGCTAAGGTCTCAACTGTAGTTTTGTGGTACAAGCGTTCTTTACTATAAAAAGGGGGGGATGCGACTTTGTATGTGTATACCTGCTGCATTTCGCTCTAAGTAGCGTATCAGAGCTGCTCAACTATTTACTAGGTTTTGGTGGTTTTTTTCTGCTTGCTGCTTCGCACACAACACTCTAAACTCTGAAGCCCTTGGCTGCTGTTTATCTTCTGAGTCCAGGGGAATCTGACTCCTGTGCTAGACAGATGCCGCTAGCTGGCTGCCCCGGAGCAGGAACCACCTTTGAAGGCCCTCCAGAACCTTGCTGTTTCATCTTCGTTCAGTGTGCTCCGATGGTGGGTTTCACTCTGCCTTTTTTACGGGCTCGCTAAGTCCCGTCATACTGATATTTCAGGTATCCCCCCTGATGAGAGTCCTCGCCGCGGTGGTTCCTTTGGACCCTACCAGCAGTCACACAGACTTGACCTTTACAGGAGAGCCAGCGACGTGCTTTTGGAGAGAGGCGCAGCGTACCGCTGCTTTTGTACCCCTCAGCGCCTGGAACTGCTGAAGAAGGAGGCTTTGCGGAGCCAGCAGACCCCGCGGTAGGGATTCCTTGTCCCCTGGGCGGTTCCCTGTGCTGCACGCTTGCAAAAACTTAGGACGACGTGCGTGCGCGGCAATAGGATTGTAGTCTCACTGCCCGTAGAGAGAGAAGCCAGCACAACCCTTAGAGGCTTAGGGGAGTGACTTCCAGACATGAGGTGGTTTGGCTGGACTGGTGGTGGACAGGTTACAGCTAAAATTCAGGGATGAATTTAGAGCTTTGGGAATGTAAAGATGGCTGATGGTGTTGGCCTGTATTGAAGTGAGACCTTCGTTCTCCTTTCTCAAAGATATGACAACCGGTGTCGGCACCTGACGCCCACAGAAGTGTCTGAGAAGCTCTCACGGGGCCTTGACTGGGTGGTCCGCTTCCGGCTGGAGAAGGGGGTGGAACCCTTTCGGGACCTGGTCTATGGCTGGAACAAGCACGAGGTGGCTGACGTGGAAGGCGACCCAGTGATTCTCAAGGGGGACGGCTTCCCCACTTACCACCTGGCAAATGTGGTGGATGACCATTACATGGGCATCAGCCATGTTCTGCGGGGAACTGAGTGGCTTACTTCGACGTCCAAGCACCTCCTCCTCTACAAAGCCTTTGGTTGGGATCCCCCTCGGTTTGGTCACCTCCCACTGCTGCTGAACAAAGACGGTGGCAAGCTGTCGAAAAGGCAGGGGGACATCTTTCTGGAGTGTTTTGCTCGGGATGGCTACTTGCCAGAGGCTCTGCTGGACATCATTACCAACTGTGGCTCTGGATTTGCAGGTAATGACAACAGGCTCGGTACTTGCTAGGACATTCCTTGATGCTCACTTTGGGGAATGGGTTAGGTTTATTTTAATAGCTGGGAACTTTGACGGTGTTTGAAGGGATCAGGAAATGGGTGTCAGGCGACCAGTCTGTCACTGACATGCCACCAGGGCTTCTGCAGAGCTCCTGTGAAAGACTGGGTGGTGTGCTGGAATGGTGGGAGTCTTTCTGCCTCTGGGCAGCCATTTAAATTGAGTCTGGTGCTTAAGGGGTTCCCACTTGGGACAACATTCATCTCAAGGTGAAGAAACTGTCTGTGAACTCTTGGGAAAACTTGTATTCTATGGTTGATAAGTGCAGTGTCGTGTGTGACATCTGTCACGCTTCTCGTTTAACCTGAAAGACCATGAGAAGTTGAGTCAATGTCTCCTTTTGTTGCTCCTGCTGCGCGGGGATCACGAACTGACTTGGGTTTCGGGAACTCTGCTTGGGAATGAAATCTTTCTTGGGCAGTGAAGCCTCCTGGCTGAGTGTTGCTTCTTTTTGGCTGACTGATGCAAAGTGTGTTCCACTGAGGAAGGTAACAGAGCCAAGCAGAATGTCCCAGTTTCCAGTTCCTTGCCAGTAGTTAGCAGAGCCTGCTCTTAGGGAGAGGGCAGCTTCCCGTGCATGCCTGCTACAAGTTCCCTCCTGTTTGCTGGGGTACGTCCCTGTTTGCTGCTAGCACTGCAAAAAGTGGCTCTCCTGTGTCACTTCTTCCTTGGGTGTGCTGCCGCCCCGGCCCTGAGCCTGAGGCTGGCGATGAAGCACAGTGACGCTAGTTCTCTGTGGGAGAATGAACGCCTATCATTCCCTTGTTGGGTTATTTTGCAGAGAAACAGATGGGGAGGACTTTGGAGGAGCTGATCTCGCAGTTTGACATAGGCAGAATCACAACCCATTCTGCCCTCCTGGATCTTGAAAAACTCCCGGAATTCAACAGGTATAAATATCCGTGGTAACTTTAAAACTTAATGATCTGTACATCAGTGAGAATTTATTCCCAGCACTTGGCTTTGGCGATTTTGTTTATTGGATCAAGCGTGGTCCCAGCACAGCAGCTTTTACGCTGCGCTACAGCGAAGTATAAGTTTCTGCTGATGCCATTCCTGTCTCCTCTCCCGTCCTGTGCTTGGACGCTGGTGTCAGGCGCGCTGTAAAAACCTGGGCAGACGGTGCGTAGCTAGGAGGGTGCAAGGTCTTAAGTTTAGATTCGGAATAACATCTAAAAAGAGGCAACGCTTCCAGAGGGTACTTCTGCAAGTACACTCGTGTGCTACGGGGATGTTGTGCTGCTGAGAGTTACCGCATCTTTAGTTCACTGTGGTGCATCGGCACTTAAGGCTTTGTTTTAGAACGTCTGTGTGGGGTTTAACGTTGCTTTTCTAACAGTTTTAATTGGTAAATGTTGTGAGGTTGGGATGATTAGACCCAATCTAACCCAAAGCAGTCCAAAAGCAGTTTTCTTCTTTGTTACAGGATTCACCTCACCCGTCATATTGAGAATGAAGAGCTGCGACAGAAGCTAATTAGAGAGTTGCGGTTGCTGGTGGAGCACGTCTATGGGGATCAACAAGTGGATCAAGAGGTTCTAGAAAAGGAGTATGTGGAGCGAGTCCTCCTGCTGAGAAAAGTATGAGCAGTGATAGTGTCGTGTCACCGTTTTGGGGAGCTGAGGTTTTGTGGGATCCCTGGATGAAGACAGCTGGGTCCTGGGCACTGCTTTGATCTGAGCTCTGAAGCTCCACAGCCTGCAAATGGCGGTCGTTGCCAGCTGAAGTGATCGTGTGCGTGCTGACTGCCAAAATCCGATGATATAGTTAGCTGACCTGTAGGAATGGGTGTGGTGAATATCTTGGTGGTCTTTGCAGAGTCGTAAGCTCATCCGTACTTTGCCGAGCCAGCAGAGAGCTCCCTCGGCAGAGGGAGGACGTGTCTCTGCTGTGGAAGCAAATCATGGAATTGTAGGATTTTCTTGGAAGACCTCTCTGATTCGCGCTCAGAGCAGGACTGTCAGTAGTGCTGGATCAGATCAGCTGTGGCTTTGTCTAGATGAGTGTTGAAAACCTCCAAGCTGTGCTTCTCCTGTAGCCCAGGATGCGGCTGGCTTGTGGTGGGAAGGTGCAGCACCCGGGGCCCCTTATGCCAGGAGTCTGCTCGCCTCTAGCTTTTGCTGACCGGGCAGCGTAAGGTTCTTCTGCTCTGCTGCCGCTCCATGCTTTGGTAGCAAAGTCAAAGCAACCTCTTTGCAGAGGTGGATGAAGCTCTCGGTGGTTAAACTAGTGGGGGTTGTGCATTGGGAGCCCTGGTCTCGGTGAGGTGGCAGAGTGCTGGCTGTAAAGAGGACAGAGAATATTGTGGCTCTTCCCGATGCCAGGAAGGAGGATGAGCCCAGCTGTTTCCCAGTCTGCCCCTGGGATGCTACTGTAGTATCTGGGGGCTTCCTTGTGAGGAATAAAGCCTTCTTTATAAGGGCAGGAAGAGACCCGACTGTTCCAGCATGAAGGCTTCACTGTGGCAGCGGGACGGTGACTCATGTGACTTCCCACTGTCTCTTGAAAGGTGGCAGATGAATGTGGCGAGCCGCTTCCCCGGACTGTGAGTCAGCCCGCGCATGGCTCTGCAGCACGGGTACAACCGCGGCCCTTTGGGCTGCTTCTGCGTCCCTGCTCACACCAGGTGGTTATGAGTGTGAAAAACTCCACTGCCTAAATGTCAACGACTCACATTTCCTCTGAGCCATATGGAGTACGAGGCAGTGGTGTGTTTGGACCCTCTTTAACTGTTTGTGAAGTCCAGACAGGATGTGTTTGCTTCCCCCCAGCTTAACCCTCAGCCTTGACAGCTTTGCTTTCTTTCTCCAGGGTCACATAAGCCTCCTGAAGAACCTGGTGTCATCTGATTATTCTTACTTATGGGTTAGGCCCTCGGTATCCCGAGAGCAGCTACAAACTCTTTCTGCAGAAGTAGATGAAATAGGAAAACTAGTCTTAGGGTAAGTGTCTCTTCCCAGCTCTGTACACACCCACCCGCCTGCCCCAGAGCATTGCTCTTGGCTGCTGTGTTGATGTTGGACGTGCTCATAGTTCTTATTTAATGTGCTTTGCTTTGGAATGTGCTGTAGTTAATAACTTGTGAGAAATTCTGTGGTTTTAATTGAAAAGCAGCTTGCCAGCGAGAAAGCTCACATCCGTGCTCTCACGCAAGAATTGTCACGTCTGGATTTAGTAAAGCACCAAGCACAGTGGAGTTTGTGTGCCAGCATGGCGCTAACGAAGCAGGGGTGTTAGCAGGGTTTTTCCCATGCCACCTGATCTCCCGTGCTTTTTGCCTGCTGTAGCATCGAACTGGAGAAGCGCAAGGTGGTTTTGGTCAACATGTATTCGGATTATGTAACGAGACTTCTGGGTCTCTGGAATGAACGTAGTTCATGTCCAGCCGGAATCACTGTCACTTCTGAAGAGCTCGTCCCTGGGGGGCTTTTCCTGCTTCCATTTCTTTGTCTCTAGCTAGCAGCCTGCAGTTCTGTCTGCTCAGAAACATTGCTGGGATGGCAGACAGTCTGCCCAGTCTAAGACCTTCCTTCTACGCCAGTGAGTTTTGTGGGGTTTTGCCAACGAGTTTCACTGCTGCCCCATGTCCCTCTGCTACTCCACGCCTTGCAGCTAGCCCGGGTGGTATGTCAGTCACCTTTCCAGTTCAGATCTCGCCTCTGGACTAAAATGAGCACTGAAAACCAGTTTTGGGAGTAATTAAGGTGGCAGTATCTGCAAATTTGAGCTATTGTTTCCAGCTCTCTGTAAGGCTGGTTGCCCTCAGTCATTTGCCACAGCTGAGTGGTAACTGAGTCCAAGTGATGGTAATTTAAATGTCAGAATACTCGCTATCCTGGAGGGATAATAGTACTGCTACCTACAGCTGAGTAGTATCAGCGACGGCTCCTGCATCTCCAAAAATCATATTATTAAAAAAGAAATGAGAATTACTGCTTTTGCCGTCGTTTTCCAGGTCCTTGGCATAATTTTGTGATTTAAACTTGATGCTTGCTTTTCTGAACAAACTCTGCTTCTGGTGCTGTTGAAGTAAAGGTATGGTTTCGCAAAGCAGAGTCTTAGCAGCCGTATCGAGGTAAAGCAGTCCCACCTGCCAGCCCAGGAGGGTTCCTGTGTACACGACCAACGCTGCAGTGAGCAGAGGGAGTGCCCTGGCACAGAGCAGGAGCGAAGGGCAGGAAAGTTTACCTTGAACTGCTGCTGTTGCCAGAAGATTTTGCAAAACCAGCCTGAGGTAGCTGGCAGCCATCGAAGTCATTAGTCATTTCTGGGTGGGAATCCTGTGTTTTGTACGTCCCCAGATTGTAAGGACATCTTCTTTCCTAAAGGCTCATGGCAAGGCAGGCAGCTGTTTTGACCGTGGAGGAGTTGAACAAAGACCTGAGAAGCCTCCAGAAGCAAACCAAAGAGACCAAGTACAGCAGCATGATGAAGCTCCTTCGCTTGGCTCTCAGTGGGCGGCAGGTAAAAAATAAAAGTCCTGAGACTGGGACCTTCGGGGTTTTTTTTAAACAGCTATCTTCTGTCTGATAGCAAGATACTGGTATTTGGACATCTTGCAAGAATTGACGTCAGTGTCTGTTACGAGTGAATGTACTGATATACAGCAGTTCTGGAAGAAAAGCCTGTTCTGAAAGTTTCAGAAAGGCAGAAGTTGTCAAAGCATGAATACGCTGGTCACAAATCTGAAGTTAGAAAAACCTCTGGAACAGCTGTAGGGAGCGTTGGCAAGGTTGTAGGTTTTGGGCAAAACTGGGACTTTATGTGCAATCTGCTTTTACAGAGTTCAAAAACAAGTTTTACAAAAGTTCTTCAAAGCCTTATCCTGGCTTAGGCTCTGGCGTCAATCCTTCTGGGTCAGTTTGGCCATTCTTAGCATTTTACTTCAGGAGAAAAAAAGAAAACCAAACCCTTGTTTTGAGATTGCTAATAAAACCCCTACCCTTGGTCTAACAGCAATCTGATAGCTAATCACTCTATCATTTCCGCCGTGATGATGCATAAACACGTGCTGAAAAGTGTAAGTTTCCATTTGTACAATGACTTCTTATGTGTTTTCAGCATGGACCGAGCGTTGCTGAGATGATGGTGACTTTGGGACCCGAAGAAGTACGTGGAAGAATACACAAAGCACTATCTAGCTAATAGGAGACAGAAATGACTCCGACAGCCAGCCCATGGACTGGGATGGTGTAGGCAGCACGTGTCGTTGTCCTAGACCTGTATTTTTTGATCTTGGCGTGATTATCTGTGATCAGATGAGCTGGGCTTTAGACCAGGCAGGTGTCACCATGATGTTTCCAGTTCTGTATGTGTCTGCACTAAGCATAAGCCAGTTTGCCTGGGAGAGGAACCGAATACAGATTTAGGTCCGTCCTTCTGCTTCCATCTTGTGCAAATAGCCTGGTTTCCAGGTCGGGAGAGAGAGACTTTTATCAGCGTTTAAATTCAGACCATGTGGACAGAAAGTAATGCTATTTCTGATACCAGCATGGCTCATCTCAAGCGATTGGTCTCATTTTCGAGAGGGCCTCACAATCAGGGTACCTACAGCTACGACTACACAGGTCCCCAACAAATACTGTGGGGAGGGTATTTTTATATATATATCTATACATATATAATATGTATATTATAGATGCCGCCCTCTTAGATGCTCCGGTGTCCTGTCAGGCCGAGTGAGCTGCTCGGAGTGGGGGACTCTCCTCCTTGTGTACTATGTCACGTGTGTGGTTCTGCTAAAAATATCCCTGACCAGGAGATTGGGATGTTTGGATGTTTTTTCCTCTTTTGGATGATGACCTTTTAATTATTAAATCAATGTGGTGACTTTTGATTCTGTTCTCACCAATGCGTGCTCGCTCTGCACGCCAGCAAGGGGAGGAGCAGCCGGAGGGGTGGGGGGGAATGTTTTACCGAGCCAGCCCACGCCCACAGTGTACACTTCCACGCCACGAAAACTCGCGTGGGCTTCCCACGGGGGCAAGCGGCGGCGTGCAAGGAGCAACGGCGGGTGGATCCGCTTCCTGCTCGCAGCGGGGCGGAGCGGAGTGAGAGTCCATGGCCGACGCTGGGGAGCTGGAGCGGTGGCTCAGTGAGTGGGGCTGGGGGCTGGGGGCTGGGGACCGGGGCTGTATTCGCCGCTGGCTCCAGCGCCGCTTCCAGTGGGGCCGGAGCCAGCAGCGAAGCCAGCCCCAGCCCCTGGCCCCGACCGGGTGGGCACCGGAGCAGCTTCAGCTCCGTGGAGAAGGGTCTGTCTCCTCCACGGACCCCCTTCGGGGTGATGTTCATGCGTGCTGTCTTAGCCTGCTGCATCTCTCCTGCTGCCCATCTCTCCTGTCCCTCCTCGGCCCTAGTCCTGCCAAAGCTGTTTGAGCACTGGACTGGGGAGTGGACCAAGCCAAAAAAGACTGTTTTCCTCAATTCAGCCATGCAGGCAGAGCTTTGGGATGGGCACTCGTGCAGCCCTGTTGCAAAAGGGTAAAACTGTGCCTGTGTTCCAGCACGGCAAGGTTTGCAGTCTGGGTCTGGGAGACCTGCCTGTAAATGCTTTTTAACAGTTTCTCGTGCTCTGTGCTAAAAGCGACATCACGCTGTTGCTGCTTTCAACACCTCAGTTTGTGCCTGACTTTGACTCTTTAGGAGTGTGTACTCAGGACTGTATTTTTAGGCAGATTTTAGTAACAGCTGTTTCCTGCTCGTCCTGCGTCTTCCATTTCTGCCTCTTTTACAAAAAGCCCTAAAGCAGCTGGTAGCAGTGTGAGGTCTGAGCTGCTTCCTGCCTTGTGCCACTCGCTTGCACACCTCTCGCACTGAGGCTGTTTTGGTTTTTGTTGTGTTTTTTTTTTTTTTCCCTCCCCCTGTGTAAGATAAAGCCACTGACCCAAGTAACCCTGAGGAAAACTGGGAATGTATCCAGCGGTTCTGTGACCAGGTGAACGCCGACATAGAAGGGTAAGGCAGACAGGCAGTTCTTTGTGTTTGCTCTGGGCTGTGCGTCTGGCTCTGAGCTTCTCTCATGGCTGCGGGGGGGAATGGGACCTGTAAGCCACGGTGTGGGGAGCCTGGGGAGACAGCTGGAGCGCTCACAGGGCTCTGCTGCTCCTGGGAGTGCCTGTACAAGAACGGGTAAATAAGCTGCAAAGAGGTGTGTGCCCCCACCAGCCTCTTGGGAGACTGGCCCCCCGCTGCTGTGGGGTTCTGCATGGAAGCCCTGAGCGAGCTCAGCCTCGGCTTTTCCTTTCAGAGAAGTGGGAGATCTCTGCTGGGGCTTCCCCGCCTTCCCGCTGACAGTCTCGGCTCTGTGGGAAGGAGCAGGAACTAATCAAGAAAATGACCTGTCAAAGCTTAGCGATCATCTCTTTCTTTAGAGCAGACGCCTGCGCATTCAGAGCCGGTAGCCTGGCACCCGTCTCCCCCAGCAGCGTGTGTGCACAGGAGCAGGCGGCACGCTGGGTCGGGCTGTGAGTCAAGGCTCCTGTGACTGCAGAGCACCAGCTCTGTCTCCCTGTCCTTGCCCAGGGAGAGCCCCCAGCCTCTCCCAGCTGGCTCCCTCCGAGGGGACAGCCTCTGGACATGGCTGGAGGACAGCAGCGGGGTCGCACAAGCAGCTTCAATTCATCTCTCGCCCCTTGGGCGTGTGTGCGTACCCCAGGCCAGCGCTCTGCCAGAGGAAGGGTGTCACGTAGCAGGTTGTGAAGCCAGCAGTTGCTCTTCTCTGCAGGGCAAAATTAGCAGCATTTGTTTTTCTTGGGAACTTGTGTGTTGTCTGACTTGCTCCTGCTACTCCCCAGCCCATCACTTGCACCGAGGCTGCTGGCACATAAAATACAGTCACCTCAGGAGATGGAAGCTCTCCATGCTCTCACAGTAAGTGCTTTCATCCGCGTGCGAAGAGAGGCAGCAGTAACTTGGAAATAGAGTTTGCGGGGTAGAGACAGTGTAGCTGTCTCTTTTTTTCTCTTAGATGTCTCTCCCTTTCTTTTTCTCTTAGATGTCTCTCCCTTTTAACTTCCCGTTGCATAAGGAATACAGAAACCAGGGTATAACGGAGGGAGTAACTGCGGTTGTTCCTTCCCATGTCGTTCTGCTGAGGTGTTTCAGTGGTCTGCAGCTCTTGCTATTTGGCCTGTGATCCCACCACAGGGTCAGTGGCCCAAAAGTTACTCATGATGGGTAGAACAGAGCAGACGTCTTAAAGATGTCTTAAACATGCTGCTTAAGAAGGTTGGAGGAAGGAAAAATACATGTTCTTGCTGCACAATTTCCTCAGTATCTTGCATTTGTGAATGCAGTGCCAGAAAGTTCTTAGATTTAGTATTATAATGGCAAAGTTATTTTTAAAAATTCCCCAAGATCTGTGTGTACATTTTCTGTTTGGTACTGGTTTGTTTTCTGCAGGTGTTAGAGACCTGTGTGAATAACTGCGGTGAAAGATTTCACAATGAAATAGCAAAATTCAGGTTTCTGAATGAGCTGATTAAAGTGCTTTCCCCAAAGGTAGGTGGTCATGGTTATGTTGGACATAGCAGGTAGGACATACTGTTTATTTCATACTGGATGTGAATACCTAGAATTAATCTCACATAGAAGTGGAGCAGAATTCGTTCTGCGCCTCCAAGCACAAGGACTGGATGTGAATCCCCCTGTAAAAGATGTAAGCTAGGGGCTCTTTCTGTGAAAAGCTTTTTCCTTGTGGTTTCTCCCAACTCTGCTGGGACAGTCGGAGACTCTGGAGGAGCTTGACATTGTTCCTGTGACCCCTCAGCCTGTGGCCCTTCTGCCTCTCAGTGATTTACAGAACTTTGGTTGGGGAAGTGGCAGAGGACAGAGATGCCAGGAGCTGCCCAGAGCCGCTCCTGTGTTTTCTTATGCTCTGTCCTCAAACTCTCGCACTCCAGCTGCTCTCCTCCTCGCTCTCTCCTGGCAAAGGTTAGCCTGGCTTTGGGTCCTGTTCACGGGGCAGGATCAGCTTAGGTAGCGGCAGGGGGGACTGGACTTCAGCAGCACTGGTGCAGCACTTGCTCCACCATTGCCTGACAGTCGTGCATTCATGCAGCCCCTTTGGGGTCCTGCTGAGCGTGTCCTGAAAGCTGGGCAGAGGGCTCCCAGCCCCCGGGCAGCGACAGCCCTGAGGCAGGGGGAGGCTGGAAGGGATCAGCTGTAGCTAACGTGCAAAGTCCCTTCCTGCTGCTTCACTTCCCTGGTTCGCAATATATTCATGCAATATATTCATTCCTGCTCCCTGCTGTGGAGCACTTTGCTTCTGAGTGCAATCGCTGCCTCCTGAGAAGAGAAGCAGCCGTCAGAAATGAGAAGTTTAGTTTGAGAAGCTCAGTGAGCTGTGAGTTTAGAGTGGATGCACTGGGTCCCCTGGCAGTGCCTCTCATGATGAAAAATGGAGACCTGTTTTATCAGAGACTGCGTGATCTTCACGCCTTGCTCCTCTCTGCACCAAATAGCAGGCCTGGGACTTTCTTAAATACCCTTCTCAGCAACTCAGTAATCGATTCCCCTTTTTAGTGGGCCCTGCACACATTTACCGCTTATACAGGCTTCATTTTCCATTACATCATCTCAATGGCAGAGGTGCAAAAAGCCGATTTCAGAGAAATGTTTAACCGAACAGCAAAACCTCTTCTCTCAGTCCCAGGTTTGGTGAAGGTATTTCAGTGAAACAACAAAGTTTAAAGAATATATCACTACAGAGAGCTTTGTTTGCTGTTTTGACAAAATGTGTATAATTTTATGAGTTTAAAATGCCTAGTGTTTTGGAGGTTTGTGTGTGGCTTTTGTTATTCTTCCCAATGTTTTTATAACGCACTAAAGTGAGCGCTCGTAGGCACTAATGAGAGAAATCAGAGAAAACATCCAGATGCTGAAAAAAGACAGTAACTTTCATTTCTCGTTTTGTTCAGTTTTCATTCGTCCGGGTCTGGCTGAGGCCAGTGGCGCTATTTGCGTTGCGGGGTGTTAAGGGAAGTATTTAAAGTCAAGCACAGAACTGTTTTCACTAAAATAAAACAATCTACTTTTGGTTCTGGATTCAATAACTGATCAGAGAAGTTTTGAAATGGTTTCATTTTGATTGTCATATAATATTTATGTAATTATCATACGCTTAATAGCATTCCTCATATTTATAGCCACAGCGATACACACAATTTCCTATACCACAAGATACACAGCTGACAACACTGTGAATAAAGTGTTAGGAATCCATTTACTACTCATATGCCACATCTGCCACTAATTCTTTGGTTTTAATCTTCTTTTTTCTTACTTTACTTTTTTGTTTTGTTTTGTTTTCAGTACTATGGAACCTGGTCTTCGGAAAAAGTCAAGTCAAGAGTCACAGAAGTAATATTCAGTTGGACAGTCTGGTTTCCTCAGGAAGTTAAAATCCGGGATGCTTATCAGATGCTGAAGAAACAAGGTTCAGTTCTGTTATTTCAGTTTCCTTTTTAGCCTTCCAAGTCACATGGTTTCAGACCACAGATAGCTGTCCTCTTTAATTTGTGACTCAGCTTTTTTCACAAAATGTTGTGTGTAAGGAAAAAAGGACAAAGGCCACACTTAGAAGGCTGTTTGGGTACTTAAGGGTGCATGTAACTGTTTAAAGGGATTTAGCAAAGAACAGCCTTATTGAGTCAAAGGTCAGGCTAGCCTTGTGGCCTCTATTCACACAGTGCTCGCCACCGTTGCGCAGGGAAGAGGTACAGGACAAACTCAGCATGATCTTTGCCCTGGAATACTCTCCCAGGATTATGAGGGATGGGTTCAGGGAGATCCTGAGCTGGATTTTTCATCCATTCCATCATATTTAGTAGTCCTGAATGGTATTGTCATCCAGAAATTTCTCCAGTCCTGTCTCGATATCCCAGGTAATAAGTTTCATAGCTTAACTAAGAAAATGCCGTAACACTTTCTGTGGAAGTTCAGTGGAATTAGGGAATTTATTTTTAAATGCTTCCCACCAGGTTTGCTTTGTGCATCTTTGAGCATCAAATGGCTTTGCAAGCCTTCCCCGGAGTCCCGCTGTGGAAAGCTTCCTCGCCATCACTGCCTTTCCTTTGTGCAGCCGCTGCTGCGGGCTGGGGTGCTGAGCAGGGGTGCAGGGGTGCTGGGCACCCTCCTGCCGGGCAGCTCTTGGGGACTGCTGCCCATTCAACGCCTGCGCGGTCGGCGGCTGTTGCTGCTGCTGCAAGCGCTGGCTGGAGAGGCAGGAGGGGAGATGTCCACAGAATCACTGCTGACATTAAGGGCTCCTTTGGTACTCGGTTGTGTGTGTTTGGTGCCCTACGTTTTATGGCCGTACTGACTGTGGCAGTCCTGCGTGCTCGCAGGGCAATACTGGTGTGCTCCCAGTGCTCTTGCTATGGGAGAATTTCAGCAACTCACCCAGAAGGAGCTCAGCGCATACGAATTTTATTTTCTACCCTGAAAATCTCATTTGACCTGTGCTTAATTCAAGGGAGAAAGGGAAGTCTTTTGTCTGGGTGTGTGCTAAGGCAACTCCTTGCTTCTCCATCTCATTCTGTAAAGTTCTGGGGAGGGGTGGAGGAAATAGGTGCAAAATCCAATGCACTGTTGAGCGTTGGTGTTTTAACAGCTCAGGCATCACTGAACAAATATTGTTACCCGTTCCAGGGATTGTAAAAGAAGACCCCAAATTGCCAGAAGACAAAATTTTACCTCCCCCTTCTCCAAGACCTCAGAATTCTATTTTTGACACAGATGAAGAGAAATCCAAGGTAAACCTTAGGGTTCTCATGCCTACCCCCCGCCTCGGATTTGTACTGATGAGAAAACAGGCTCAGTCCTATTTTGGGAGCTTTTGCTGTTTCAGACAGAATATCTTCAGAATAATGCTAATACTTCTTGCTGTACGACAGTTAGAGAATTCTCTGATGCTTTGTCAGAAATTTTTGCTTAGTAAAAAGTGAAACTCCTTTACAGAAAAACATCAGTTTCTATTAAAGTTTCCCAAGGGAGGGTTTCTCCAGGTCTTACAGAAGCTCTGCAGAGCCAGAGTGTTCCTATTCCCGAACAGCCAACCAGCGTGTGCAGGCAGCTGTAAGAGGCAGCAATATAATCTGGATTAGATCATGGGACATGAGCCCACGTATTTCCAGGATTGTAGAAACTATTACAACACTGGGTGTCTCTCAATACCTGCTCTTATGTGACCTGTGTCTGTAGTATAGTGCCTAGAGACTGCTGCTCACTGCTGTCCAATGCTCTCCCCTCAACAGCTCTTAGCAAGGCTTTTAAAGAGCAACCACTCTGAAGACCTGCAGGCTGCCAACCGTCTGATCAAGAGCATGATTAAAGAGGTAGGGAGCTCCTTGGGTCAGAAGCTGTGTTTGCAGCTGAGGAGGGTGGGAGGGGACTTGGCAATTCAGTGTTTGACGGTGGGCCCTCTATACCATAGCGCCTGCCACCTTACTGGTGTTAAAGGGAACACCAAGAGGTGGTAATGGGAATCTTGCTGTGACATCAGTCTCAGGTCAACTCTTTAAGCTGCCCCAGAGGAGGGACGATTTTCAGTATTTGTTATTCCAAAGTTACAGTGCGGGACTGTTATGTTTTGCTTCCCTAAAATATGCCATTGCCAGGAAGAGGGAATACTTATACCCAGGAGCCTGTATGGTGGGACACTTCCACTTTAGTGGGATCCTGGCCGTAGTACTGCATTAGTGATAGAAAGTTTCCAAAAATAAACTCAGTTCCCAGGCGGAAAAAAGCCACATCTGTACAGAACTGCCTCTTTTCTACAAGCAACGTGTGTGTGCACGTCTGGTGTGTCTGTTTTCATTTTCCATCTGAAAGGGCACCCCAATTCCCTGCATAAATAGGAGATTTGGTCTGGTTTAACAAAATCCCTGCAGTTGTTTTGAGAGTGTCCTTCTATATGGCAGAAGCCACCAACTCTAATTTTGAAGTCTTACTCGTGCCTGTGGTGAAATGAATTCTTACGCACCAGCACCCTGGCCAGAGTGCCCCGAGAAAGGCAGGAGGTTTCCATCTTCACCCTTGACAGGGAGGTGTGGTGCAGCACTGATACTGGAGCTGTTGGGGGGTGAGTCCTCATCCACGCTGCTGTGTGCCTCCTCTACCTGCAATAAGATATTAGTAGGAAGGAACTCCCCGACAAGCGTGATCCAGAGTGACCCAGCCAAGCACGTGCACTGGCTGTATTAGCCAAATCATCATCTACTTTTATTTCATTTTTCATCAAAGGAACAAGAAAAGTCAGCTAAGGTGTCCAGAAGAGTGAATACCATCAGTGAGGTTTCCGAGAATGTTAAACGTATGGATGAATTATTGGAAAACTACAAGAGACAAGAATTATCCCAATCTGACCAGGAGACCCTACAGGTAAACGCTCTTTTTCCTGCATAAGAGATTCTTTTGACCGGCTATGGCTGGAGGGCCCAGGGCAACAGGATTCAAAGGGCAGCACGGTTGCGCGCAGCTTCTGCCAGGGAAACCGCATTACCACAGCAAATAGTTTCCAACACACTTGGTGAATAACGGTCCCTCCCATCAGTGTGATGGAAGCTGGAACGGAACCGTCTCCTCCTGTGGCGGTTTGAGTTTCTCTCCAGGTTAGCTGCTCTTCTTGTGGTATCTTACGGGGAAATGGTTCTTCCTCCAGTAGTGGCATAACACACGGGAATCCCCTTGAGCCTGGGCATGGTTAGGTGGGTGTGATGAGATCTGACCAGAGAAGCTCAAAGCTGTGGGTTCTTCAGCTTGTGCTATGGTTTCTGTGATCCCCCCTTTTCTGCCCAGCGTTCACTGATCTGCTGCTGCTCATAAGTATCACTGAATTGAGGAAACATTTGATGTCACTAATAGGGCTGTCAGAATAGCTTTATGGCCTCCAAATACCTGAAACTCCACCAGGATGCCTACCAGACTCTCAAATCGAAAAAACTTTAGACAACTGAATTTTTGTAGGTAAGAACTTCTCCTGTGGCTATATGTAATGGCAGAGTTTGGAGTTAGATCCCTTTGGGGAGGGCTGCTGCTGTACATGGAAGAGACCCGACTTTCAGACTGAAAAAGTGGCTGCCTCCGTGCCTCCTCACTTCCTAAAACACTTGGGAAGACAGCCGTAAGCGGCTTTGCATTGTCTGATGGTAGTTGCAACTGACGGTCATAATACTTCCCTCCGAGTACTGTGATCGATCTATTCACTCCTGGATACTTTTAAATTGAGTAATTTTACACTGATCTATCTTACACCTGTATGCATAGAGAGGATGCGATGGCTGAGAAGATACCAGCAAAGCCTCCTTGTTCCAGTGGCTGTACTTCCAGGCCACCGTGGATTTTTAAGAGTGCAGCAACACACAGCACTGATACCCTTTGTCTGGACGTGGGCAGAAAGCGCATCTTCCTGTTCTAGACGTATCATCCGTTACAGGTGGTCATGGGGACAGAGAAGTGTGAGAGTGTCTGGGATCTTCTGAGCAATGACGTGAAACGTTTCCTTCCATAGACTCTGTT
The DNA here is from genome assembly GCA_013389945.1 of Fregata magnificens. Classification (NCBI taxonomy): domain Eukaryota; kingdom Metazoa; phylum Chordata; class Aves; order Suliformes; family Fregatidae; genus Fregata; species Fregata magnificens. The sequence goes on along the minus strand of WAAD01035315.1, from coordinate 361,733 downwards.
TCAACGCTGTGAGAAGCTCAGGCCGCTGCTCTTTCGCCTTGCCAGTGAGACAGTTGATGACGATGAGGCTCTAGGTAAGAGCCAACACGGTCCTTAGATTTCTTTGTGGTTAAGTTTGTCTACCTTTCCTTTGACAAGTGGGGTACGCCCTTCCTCTGAGAGGGGGAACGCTTAGGCACATGCTACCCTGCTGGCAAAGCTTTCCACTTTCACCTTCAAACCATGCCCATGGGAAGCGGCATAAGTGTCCTCCCACTCCTCTCCAAGGAAGCTATTAATTTTCACTTGGAGCCCAGAATTAAACAGTGAATCCAGCTTCTCCCAGCTGAGGTGGTTTTCAGAGTTTTTGAAGTTCTGATGTTCAGAGAACTGAAGGCTTTTGAGGTCTTTTCTCTACAGAGATTGAAGTTCTCCCTGCCTATCAACACAGAAGGGACAATATTTTTTTGAATTTCTTAAGTAATATACTGAGAAGGGTTATGTGAGCAGAATCTTTGAATTCCACCGTTGTGAAATGTAGCCCTTCCCAGAGGATTTCATTTCACAGTCTTGTCCATATGCCTTGAAAACCTGACTGAAGTGATGCCTCACTGAATAGACATCTTAAACAGCAACCGTAAGAGCTCAGCTGTGCCTCAAACATTTCATTCATACCCATGAATGCCAGGGTTCTTCAGCTGGGGCGTGCTGGATTATAGGCTCAAGTACACTCGGAAAACTTGCGGAGAGCAACAAAGTGCAAAAGAGATGGCAGGAACTATAAGTACTTTAGAGATAGGATCAGGTTTCAAAGTGTCCTTGATAAATGAGAGAGAGGCCTGAAATCGGCAGATGTATGTGCAAAACGCTGCACTTCAGAAAATGGAATGAAAAACTAGCCAGGATCTTAAGGCAGATTGCCCCACTAGACTTTGCTCCAAGGCAGGTCCTTAGATGCACTGTACCCTTCTTACGAGCAGTTGGGAGAGTGCCGTGGGACTGACCCTCATGTTAGAACATTAGTATTTTGTTTCTTCTCTTGTTTTCCAGCTGAGATACTGCAGGCCAATGACAAGCTCACACAGGCGCTCGGCCAGTACAGGCAGGTTGTAGCCAGCCATGAAAATGGTGGTGGAGGAGGTTCAGCCACCAGCTCCGCTGATGCACCAGGTAAAGAGCATCCTGCAGCATTCCACGACAGCTCCGCTCCTGCATGTCATGTATGAGTGGAGTTTGGAAGGGGAGCGCTTCTCGGAGAATAAATGTGGAGAAAATCCTGTAACACAGGAAAACTGTTATGTAACCATCATTTTCTTTTACATATGGTTGATAGAAAATATTCCTGAAGTTCTTCACCTATGAGTCCTTTCAGGCATGCCTGTACCCGTAAATACACTGTTCCTTTTGGGAGGTTTCTCTTTAACTCTTCCTGCTATTTCCAAAGCATGCCGGACAGCCCCAAGACGCATGAAGAGCTACACGCTGATTGACTTCTCCGAACTGGAGGCGACATCCCAGTCTCCTACAGACCAATCTGCAAACATAACCACTGCCTCCCACGACGGCAGTACAACTTCCACCTGTCTGCTCGACGAGGAGCTAAAGTCATTAGGTTTGTATGTGCAATTCACTATAGTGTTACCCTTGTTACTAACGTTCGTGGCGTTTAATAAAGATAAGAGAACTTTGACTTTAACGTCGGTCCTAAGAGAAAGTAGACTCTTTCAGCCAGAGGCATAAGTTTTCGAGAATGTAGTTTCTTTAATGGTGTTAGACTGTAGTCAAACTGCTGTTAGACAACAAAGGAAGAACCTATGGAAACCCCTTGTTTCCTGTAACTGACCGGTGGCATTTTGGCATCTTTCTTAGGTCTCAGCAACTCTCCTGTTGTACAGAAACCGCCACCTGATTTTGGCTTAGCAGAGGTGAGTGATCCTCAGGTACGTTAGTCCGTAAGGTATGAAGGACAACAATCGGACAGGATTCTTGATCTCCCAGCTTTCTCTGGCAGCCTTTTTTAATGCCACTCTATTCTGAAGGGAAACTGGAATCCTCCTGCTCTGCAGTGAATTTCTCAGTTGCAGTTTGCAACCGGATTGCTCATATTTATTTCTACTTTAAGTAGTGGTATTAAAAATGAGATTCTTTCCAGTGGAACAGGTGTGACTTTTGACTGATGTTCTATAGCATGAACCAGAAGTGCCTTATTTTTCAGACTGCTGTACACAATGGATATAGTGAAATTATAAGTGCTGTTCAGACACTGGGACTGCAGGAGAGCTGGGAAGACAGCTGTTCAGAGAAGAATGGATTTCAGGGCCTGGCTGATCAGCTCTCTCCACCATCCAGGACCAAGACATTATCTTTGTAAGCAAACTCTGCATAATACAGTCTGACTTTGGAGATGAGGAATACTGTTTTACAGCAGTGAGGCTTAGGAAAACCTTTCAGCTACAACTGGTTAGTGATGGCAAGCTATCCATCCACGCATTGGCTCTTAAAGCAGCAGTTATGCACCTCTTAATTGCACTTTGTGTAACTGCACACTAGGACCTTCCAAGGGTCAGAAACCTGGGGAGACAAATCCCGTGGCTTAGTAACAAGGTGATCTTGAGCTAAAGGAACAAAAACCTTACAGTCAGGTCTTTTTATAAAAACCTGTGACTCAGAAAGTACTTTGCCCAGCTTTCTTCAGGCATTCAGTGGAAGCCTAACAGTTCGTGAACCAAATTAATCATCCACAGATCTTCAGAGCAGGTGACCATTACGATACACTTATCCAGTGTGCCATAATACAGGCCGGCTTCCTGCACTGTCTTTGAACTACAACTTATTTTAATCTCACTGACTAGAGCTCCAGAGAGTCTGTGCATGTAGGGGAGGGTAGACTTCCAAAGCCCTGAAACAGTTTCGCGTTAGTAACAGAAATCAAAGTTGAATGCTGAAACAGCAGCTTCTTCCATATAAAACAGAGACAGTTTTTGAATTTCTCAAGAACTCGGAGAGTGTAAGCTTGTACTTCCTTTCTACCTAAAAGTTATGAGGGACTGGGAACACAAAATGGACACGGTAGAAGATGGTATATACCATGTAGTCTCCCCAGTTAATAAAAGCTTTCTACATGCTTTTCTTTCCAGGGATTTATCACCAATGAAACTGCCCTTTCCAGATCTTCCAAATAGCTCAATGGCAAATGCTTCATTCTCCAGCCTAGGCTACGAGCTGAAGCCTGCTGCCTCTTTGCATCCAGCTTCCCATGACGCTTCTCTAGAAAACCTTTTTGTCCCTTTAATTTCAATTACGCCGAGTAAGTGCAATGATTTCTGTGCCTCAGCTCTGCTTGATAGAGGCTTACTAGAGCTCTTCTGTAATTTTTTGCAGGGGAGCAAGCCAAAGTAGCTTCATGCTGTGCGGATTGGCTGGAGAAAAGTAATGACTATTCTATGAAGGACTTAACGTGTCTGAGAATTTGAGCAAGTGCTAGGGATCGTACCATGGGAATGTCCTTGTCCTCCCTACTCGGTAGTCAGGAGTTTCCTTGCCCTGGCTAACCTTTGTGACGTGCTTCTAAACTGTTTGCCCTTAGCACCTTTAATCAGGCTTCAAGCAGTTCTTCTCCAGAGGCTTAAAAGCTACCTATGGGTGGGAGTTGTCCCGCTTCCTAAAGCAGAACTGTTCTTTCCACCTCTGCTTTTCGATTGAACACTGCGTGGCCTGGCCCTGCAACCACTTCACGGAGCGTTACCCTGGGTGCGTGGCACCCCCGTGTCCCAGAGCAGGGCACGTCCTGTTAAGAGGACTGCAGCGCCTTGGCCATCGCTACTTTTGGAAGAGTACGGTGCAAAGACATTCTGACCTGATTGTCTTCTGACTTCAGTCTTTCAAGTGCAGGATTTACCAGGTTTTGGAAGGGCTGGACGGGGATAGTCAGGTGTGGATTTATCAGGCAATGGTGATAAAGGGCTGAGTCTCGTGTGTGCCAAAGAGTTACATTTTGCTTTTCCCATCGTAGCTCTATTGGATTCATACCCGATGTCTCCACCTGACTGTTGAAATCTGAGCTGCTAAATCTCTAATTTAGACATTCAGATTCCTTTCTCCAGCTTAGAGGCGAAATGTAAATCACAGGCAGGTGCTGTATGCTGCTTGGTCTGTGAGTTTGCTGGAGGAAGTAAAAGTTTGTATGCATGTTTCCTTTTTGCTGTTCCTTATCCCGTCTTTGCTGTTCTGCCCTCAGAAGGGAGGGGAATCCATGCTATGTTTCTGATTCGCCTTTTGTCTCCGGCAGGCAGTATCTGTCCGCTTACTGTATACGATAGGAATGGTTTCAAGGCTATGCTCCACTTCTCCAGAGACCCGGCTCCTGGCCACCCAGATGTGCTGGTGATGGTTCTTTCCATGCTGAGCACATCAGCTCAGCCGATTAAGGACATAGCATTCCAGGCTGCAGTCCCAAAGGTGAGAAGCCTATGACGAGTAGCAGAGAGTGGGACTACTCAGAAATGTCCTGAGGAGAAGGTTCGCCATTTCTTGCTTAGGATTTGCCTTGCTCATTGGAAATTGCATGGCTCGCTTTCTTTGAACTGTGAACTTGTCGTATGGTGGTGCCTGTGGCCCCAGTGCCTGTTTCACAGAGTATATCCCTGGCCTTGAGACAACTAGACAGGGCTCCAGACATGCTGCTTTAGCCTCCTGGGTAAGGCACTCATTCTGCCTGTGTATGTGCAGCACAGAATTGTCTACTTAAGAATATCTGCCTTTAGATGTAGGCCATGGAAAGGCGTGCTTTTCATTAAATAACAAAATCTGGCTGACGTATCTTTAACCAGCTCTGTGGCTTGTTAATGCTCCCAGCCCCCTTTCAGTGTGGACCAAAAAGCATTCCCTTTGTTTTCTCTTTCAGACCATGAAAATAAAGTTACAGCCAGCATCCGGCTCTGAGCTGCCTGCCTTCAGCCCTCTTCTCCCCCCCGCGGTGGTATCCCAGGTCCTGCTGCTTGCCAATCCGCACAAGGTATGTGCGGTGATTGAGTCTGCTGGTGGAGCACGCGGAGTGTCACTCTAGTGGGTGAGGTATTCGTATGAAAGACAGGGAGAGTATTATTAGCGGGGAGATGCAGGGGGGAGACAGAGCAGTCTGGGCTGTGCTGGGAAGACGTTTTTCCCACTGAAACAGCTTTCCAGAGCTATAATCTGAAGGATCGAATGGGCAGTTGCTGCAGGGGCCTGCACAGTTCTGCTTCAGTCCACCTGCAGTGATGGCTCCTGGTGTAGACACTGTGCAGATGCTTGCAACTGATGGAACACGAGGCCACCCAAGGCACAAGCGATGGGTGGCAGTTCTGTTGCATTGATGAATAATTATGAGACGGAGGATTGGTGTAAGGCATCCTCGGTCACTGAGAAGGCTGGCCAGACCTAGATTGCCAAGCATGCCATTGGCTTGCACAGGTCTTCCAGTTGCTCCTCACTTATCTTACAAGGATCCAGGTCTTGTTCCATGCAGAGCTTCCGCATGGCCGAAGCGTTACTGTCCCCTTTCAGAGGGTGATTCACTGCGGCAAGGCTGCCAGGGGACTGAGGAATCTGCAACCGTGACATGCCCGTCTCTCTTTTCCTTTCTCTCATAGGATCCTATCCGACTGAGATACAAACTAGTGTTCACTCAAGGTGTGCAGCCCTTCAGTGAGGTGGGAGAGGTGACTGGCTTCCCAGAAGCAGAGCTCTGGGGCAGGAGCTGAAGTTCAGCGGGCTTGGACATTGCCATATTGCCTTAGTGGTGGATGGGGAGGGACTGTGTGCCAGCAGTGCCGGCCTGGACTCTGTAACGGCTCCTCTCCTCGGGCTCCGCCATCTCCTTCTTCCTTTTGGTTTCTGTGCAGGTGTCTGGCAGGAGGAGTGTAAACTGGCTGCTTCTGCCACGGCCTTTTTCTGTAGCTGACCCTGCTTTACAGGAGACTGCTGTAGAGCCCTGCAGCCCGGGAGCCTTAATGCTTCTTCCGTGCAAGTGTTTCCTGCTGCTTTCTGGGCCAATTTTCTCTCTTCCCCATTACTTCCCCCCCCCCCCCCCCCCAATTGAAAAATAAAAAAGCAAGCCCATACCACCAATCAGCTCTTACGGCAGACTGCTTGGAGCCAGGGCAGGATCTGTTCCAGGGACCTGCCCAGCCCCTTTTCACTGGGGCCTGTGCACTGATGTGCGGGCAAGAACACGGATGGTGGGAGTTGGGCTACCTGGACTCTGGTGGATGCGGTTTATAGGGAGAGGTACAAAACGGAGCGAAGA
>WAAD01035315.1:311327-354444 GCA_013389945.1 Fregata magnificens | reverse complement strand
CGGCCCGGCGCCCCGCTCCAGCCCCCGTCCCGGGAGGTGACGCGGAGGCGGCGCCTGGGGACGGGGTTTAGCGGGGGGTTACCGGTTGGACTGGGTGACCTGAAGGGTCTTTTCCCGCCCGAATGGTTCTATGCTAAAGCACGCGTTTAAACTTGAAAGTTTTGCTGTTTGGCTTTGCTGTTTGGGCTTTTTTAACTACGGAAGGCTCCGTAAGGCTGTTGAAAAACTCCCTCTTTCCTGCAAGGGTCCTCAGGCCCTCCTCACTCTACCGCTTGGTGTTTCTGCAGAAACAAGCCACCAGGCTCTGCAGAACATGCCCAGGGTCCTCCGGGAAGTGGAAGTCTTGAAACAGGAGGCAACGTTCCTGAAGGAGCAAATGGTCCTTGTCAAAGAAGATATCAAGAAATTTGAAGAAGACACAGCTCAGTCAATGCAGGCAGGTTCTTGTCTCACTTAGTGTTTATCTGCAACTCGTGAAATTCTAAAGTTTCCAGACTTGTTTCTATCGAGCAATCTTGTGAACTCAAGGTAGACAAAACCACTTCTTTTAACATTAATAGTAGAAAGCTGGGCGTGACACAGACTAGTGCAGTCTGCATTTCCCGAGGGACAGCTGACCGTGTTTCAGTTCAGGCAGAGTTACCTGACTGGGGACACTGATTTCTGCCCAGATTTCTGCCTGTTGTTAGCTGGGGTGCGTAGCAGTTTTCAGGCAAAGTGGATGCTAAAAGTACAAATCCAGAATTCAAACTGACCTTTGTTGTTTGACTTTGGAAGTTGATTCAACATGTCTAGCTCTTTAAGTTGATTCCTTCCTCCTTGTAACGGGCATGATCTTTTCATATGTTTTTTTCTAAATCCAAGCCAAAGATGACTTCCGTAATGTAAGTATCTATGGCAGTCATCTTTTGTTTTGATGGGCAACTTCTTTTTTTTTTTTTTTTTCTTCAGGTCCTGGTAGAGATTGACCGGGTGAAATCTAGAATGCAGTTGGCTGCCGAGTCACTTCAGGAAGCAGACAAATGGAGCACGTTAAGTGCAGACATTGAAGAGACTCTTAAAACACAGGTAGACACCCCGTTATTCTTTTTGGTCTTTGTGCCTTCAGCTTTCTAGGGAAACTGCATCTCAAAGTAGGTTTTTGAAGTTACTTTAAAACATATGCCTGTTTGTAAAATGTCATTATGAAACAGGTATTAATGCTTTCTAAGGTCGTGTTCGGTAACTGGGTTGCCTTTCCCTGGTGGCAGGATGTGTCTGTGATTTCGGCCAAACTAACAAGTATGCAGAGCAGCCTGGCTATGCTGGTGGATACGCCGGATTACTCCGAGAAGTGCGTGCATCTTGAGGCTCTGAAGAACCGACTAGAGGCCATGGCCAGCCCTCAGATTGTTGCTGCTTTTAACTCCCAGTCTGTAGGTCAGTAAGGCTCAGTGTCATTTACTATCAGGGCAGAGTTTATTGTCTTTGAAAAGTAAAATGTTGTTTGGGTGGGGAGTTTATGTCCTGAAGGCTCCTGGTGCTGGGTTGTGTGCTTTTTCTGGTGGAGCCAGATGGCCTGAGATGTTACGTGCTCTGCAGCTGCCTGCAGTCGAGTGCACCTTTGATTTTCCTACAATTTGGTGTACCTGTGGCACTGTGGGAAATAAGGAAAACGTGAGCTGGTTTCATAGGCCATGTAGATGTGTGAAATGGAGGTGCTGAGGCAGGGCTGCCCTGCTGTCATACTTTAGTTGTGCCATGGATGCTCTCCAAGTGGGCAGTGCTGCTCAAGTAAGCAGAAGGCCTCTGGTTTTGCGTTATCAGAGCGCCACTGGGCATTTCTGTTACTGCTTGGTGGTGTAATCAAGAAGGAGATGTATTTGGAAACATTCTGACTCCTTACTACCTTGTAGAAGTTGTTTTATAAACTCTCCTTCAGAAAATTTGACTTTTTGGACTGTTCTTCGTGCTCCTCCTTCCCTCTCCTACTGTCACAGCGCTTCTGAAAACTACTTGTTCTGGTTGTTGCCTCTCATCTACGTACACCTTGAGGTCCCGCTGAGGATCTGGGGCTGTGGTGCTTTTGCCGCACAGCGCTCTGTGGAGTTTTTGTCTACATAAAGGCAGGGCGCAATAGCGCGTGACTGCAGACAGCTGGAGGGAGCGGAGGAGGGAAGAAGCTCCATGTGCTGGGCTTAATCCTTTGCGTAGATCTCTCTCTTCTCTCGCCCATTCCTCTTCTGGCTTTTCTTCTTTGCGCAGCCTCCTTTTGTCTTGGACTGTGCTCATCACCTTCACAGGAGGTCCCATGCCTTTTTTCTGCTGTTGCAGCGCATTACACTTTACAGACACAGGATGATGTTCTGGAATATTTTCTCTGCTTAGGATGAAAGTAAATTGAATATTCATAAGCTTTGTGAGTTCTCCACCAAAGAAAACATATAGGTGCAAGAAAGCTGCTGGCAGCGGGTCTACTGGTACGAGGTCCTTTGCTTGGGCGTACTGTTCAGAATAATTCACTTTAAGCAGCATTTCCATTCTCTTTCAAAATCTGTTCCAGGCATGCGGAGGCATGGGCTTCTTTTCCCATTGAAGAGAGTTTCTCTGTTCACTGTGAAGTCATGTTTTTTTCCTGAAGTCCGGCTCCTATAAACGTAATACAAGTCCATAAACGTATCCCCAGAGAGTCTGTATTCTGCGATGAATTCCACAGATGAAGAGCACTTCAAGTTACTTAGTGGTCTAGTTTATTCTGAGTCCTGTTTGGAAAACAAGGTCTCGTTACTAATTTCTCTAACCCCAGATGTATTTTGTGGACAGAACTGTAGTCATCCCCCATACAGTACAAAACAGACTTTTGGGGAACTTGGATTTCAAAGCTTGGTGTAAGAGCTAACTGCGCCATTAGTCAGTCTCGAGGCAGCTAGCTTAGGTATTAGTTTGAGGAGTGGGGAAAGCAAAACTGAGGACTTTGTGAGGTATGTTCTACTCTTGTAGATAGCAGCTTGTTTCTGGAACATAATGATTTCCTTCTAGGAAATGCTCTGGTTTTATCTGTCTTCAATACTAGATACATTTGCTGGTGAAGAAGTGAAATTTTAGAAGTTAAATTCGTTCCTCCTGTCTGCTACCTGTTCTTGTTTGAGTGTGGGTTTTAAGGTGGTTCTGCTGCTGTTTGAGAAGATAAGCAAACAAAAGGTGAAAGTGTGTCTTTCTGTATAGGCCATTGTGCATACTCCCTTAAAAGAAGAATTCTCTTGCTCAGTTAGACTAATGTCTCGCCCTCAGCTTTGAGACTGACTGTTAACTGCTTATTATTTTGTTTTGTTTAGATCAGGCAAAAATGTTTGTTAAAGTCTTCACCGAAATTGATCGGATGCCCCAGCTTCTTGCTTATTATTATAAATGTCACAAGGTAAGTATTTTGATAATATTTTAATATGGAGGAATAAAAATTCGAAATCTTGCTTGGCCAGGACTGTAGGGGGAGCTGCTACATCGTGTATTTTACCTGTCCTGTTTGAAGGAGGATGGAACCTGTTCTTGTCCATGTTTCATTCTCTGACTTCTCTTTCTGGCTCTTAACACCTTTGGTTACTCCCCATGTTTCAAGAGTAATTCTCCATTCAGGGCTTCGTGTTCCTTCCTGCAATAGATATAGGGTCTGTGTGTTCTGCTTGACTTCTCTGAGCCATATGGTTTTGCTTTGCTTTTCTTGGATGTGGCTATGTCAGCAATAACTTTATTGCTGCGACTTGCCAGCTGCTGACTTCTGTAAACTCTTTTCAGGTAAGATTAAAAGTTGGAATTCCAGACAGTTCTGTAGCCGTAACCTGATCCTCGAATTTCTCTCATGACTGTGACTTTTGAGGATTAAGTTCAAGGCTAGGGCTTGCCAAGTATTTAAACTGTTGTCTGGGGGTATCCGTTACAGTCTCATTTTATGAGTAAAATACCAATGTTAATTAAATCTTTGGATCAACTAAGAAGCCTCTAGCTTTGTGCTGAAAGTCTTTTCCTTCTGTGGATGCTGAACTATAGCCAAATGTTATGTTGAAATCTGGAGAGAGGAGGAAGGGTGGGCGTTGTGTTTTAGCAAAAGTGCTTTGCATGGGAAGTTCTTGGTTTGAAATAACAAAAGCTAGATCTGTGGACTGTCAGTTCTCCTCTTAGAGTGGTTCTTATTACCCCTGCAGGTGCAGCTGGTGGCAGTGTGGCAGGACCTTTGCCAAAGTGACTTAAGCTTAAATCGCCAATTGACTGAACTGTATGACACACTCCTTGGGACCTGGCACTCACAACTTCAGTGGGCAACACAGGTGCAGTGACTGTTTAATGTTGGTGCAGCGTATGGGCGAGGACGAGATTGAGCACGCTCTCTTAATTCTCATAAAGCTCTGAGTAGTTCACCGGCGCTCACTCTTTGAGTTATACTCTGTGCCTTATCAATGCAAGACAGGGCCTGCAACCTGCTTTCTGTTTCTCGTCCAGCTCTTGCGGACAAGATTTGACTTCTGCTGTTCTACCGACAGCAAGGTTGTTGTGTTATTGACATTAAAGCTGTCCTATCACTTTCATCTGTATCTTAAGTTAAATCTAATTCGATGGTGTTGCAAATGTGTTCTGTTGCAAGACATTTGAAATGCCTGAATTGCTTTATCACTTGGCCTGGAGGAGGCCCTCAAGGTCGTATTGGACTGATTCATGTCACTCTGCGTAAGATATCTGAGGGCTTCTGCTACCACCCGTTGGAGTCTGTGTGCTTGTTTTTCCTGCCAAGAATAATGTAGGATCCAAAAAAGTTATTGTCCTTCAGTGAAATGAAGAAATAAGTTCGTATTGTTGAGCCTGTAAGAGTTTTTCATCCATGACGGGCAAGAGATTCTTATCTTCGTGTCACGAAGCCCGGTGCAAGTGCTAGGCCTGTACTGCAAAGGAGCTCAGTGTTTCCTTGAAATGTATTTTTTCTGCCTAATGATTCGATGTGAATTACAGGTCAGATGTCAGCTTGCATTTTAGCAGATACTCTTTGAACTGGGGATTGTGAGAGAGAAGTGGCACACGGGACAAAGCTCGTGTCACTCAATCTCCTCTGTTGCTCCTGCTTTCTGAAGAATTCTTGGACCTTTTTTTATGCTGTTCAGTATCCATGGCGACCTTGTTGCAGGAGACTCGTGGTGATCCCAGCTTTCAAAGCAAACGAGAGAGAATAGCTGACAAAAAAGTCACAATAAAAGGCTGTAATGCATTTTATGCTAGTGGAGTCGAGGGTGCTGCATGTAAATAAAAGTTCTCAGCTGATTACAGTCTTTCTAGCCTTTCCAGTACCGACTTCTGCCTATCTTACCGGTAATTTGACTCGTGATATAGTGCTATTTCTTCATATTTTACCGATATATGTGTTTGTTTTCCAACACACCTGTGTAAACGGAGTGCTCTGTTTTCAAATGGCCTTTTCTGCCAGGTGGTTTTTTGAATTGCTGTAGTGCCTGTGTTCTGCTGAATTCAGTTTTTTGACCTATACCTATCTTCTGGTTTCTTGGCTGCTGTATTCAAAGCACAGTCTCAATGGTAAAATACGTATTGAGCTAGACTTCTGTAATCAGGCTGTCCTGCATGCTAGGTCAGCGAGGTTCTTGCAGTCTTAGCAGACCTCTTTTCGTTTTTTTTACCCCTTGTGAGGTTTTTTCAAATTTGTTTTTGTTCCCTTTTGGTTGGGAGCTCACGTCATCTGAGGAATCGGTGACCTGCTAGCGCACAAAATGTCGTCTTCTTGATCTGTAGGTCACTATCTCTCACCAGTAGGTAATTCTATATTAATTCTTTAATAGAAGGAAGCACATGCCCAGCACAGTTTTCTGTGCTGGGTGTGAAAAAGTCTAGGTTGGGCTGCTGCTTTCTCTTCCAACTCTTTACTCCCTGATTATGGCAGCCTGCCTCTCTGCTGACAGCATTTGCAAACCCGACTGTTCTGCCTCTTCTGTCCCGCTGTTTCAGGAGCCCAGGTCTCTGTGGCAAGGGCATAAGGGAGACTACAGTGGGCATGATTGCCCCTGGGAAGTGGTGCTGCTTCTGCCAGCAGGGCAGCAGCACATGTTCAGGGGGGCTGAAGAAGGTATCAGCCCCTGGATAGGCAGGACCTGCTCAGTTTGGAGTGGGACAGTCTGTCTTTGCTGAGACAGTGACATGTGGTTTGTACATTGTGGGGCTCTCTCTGGAAGCTACCTGCTGCTGTCTGCTGCCTGTCGTGTTCCTCTGAGATAACGTGCTTTTGCTAATAGCCTTTCTGTTACCACAGGTTTTCAAGAACCCCCATGAAATTGTGACTGTATTGTTGATTCAAACTCTGGGAGCGTTGGTGCCTTCCATCCCTGTCTGCCTCAGTACTGCCATGGAGAGAACGGGCCAGGAAACCAAGCTGAATAAGCTGCTGGAGCTCTATGATGCCACCATCCACTTCGCAAAAGGGCTGGAAGTAGCAATGCTGCCAAACCTGAGTAAGGCCTTTGCACTGAATTTTGTCATTCTGTTCTGTCAACTCCTTTGTAAAGTTCCATTGTGGGCTTTTGTTTAGTTTTACATAGAGCGAGGGATTATATCTCCTGCAGTGTTAACCAGTTCCATAGTATTTGCACCTTTTATGTGTGCGTGTATCTTACACTAAAGATATTGACACAATACTGAGTGAGTTTACTGAAGCAGACCTGTTCTGAGCATGGTTGCTGTCTTGGGTAAATAATATTTAATGCTTTTCCTTTTACAAGCATTAGTATTTCTTCTGTCTAATGGATGAGGAAATGTTTCTAGGGAAGCTATCTGTGAAACCCATTGCAAAAGATCACAAAGCATAAAAGTCGAGGAGTTTCCTGGAATTAAGTCACACCTTACTAGTCAAGAGAAAACCTGCTTGAAAGCTGCATCCATTGCATTCTTAATTTTTATTTTGTAGTTTTTCTGTTGCTACTGGCTTATGTTTTAATCAAGTGAAAATGCAGGGCAAAACATTATTTCTGAACCGTTGGTAGTTTATTCCCTAGCAGCATCCTCAGTGTTTGATTCAAAATCTAATCTGTGCTTTCCTTACCCTATGTTTGTCATCCCATTTTGGTCATGACTTGATGAATAATTCCTGCAAACCACCAAGTAGTGAGGTGCTGTGTTTACATAGGTTTATGCCTGACTTGAACTGTTGGCTATTTATAGTCCTTTATTAATCTGGTAGGGTCCCTTCAAAGACTGGGTACGGGAAAATCCTAAATTAAAGCTAGTGGAGCGTTCCTAATGCTGTGTTTCCTGTGTTTGGTTCCTCATAACATTGTCTTGAGCTATTTAAACCTGGATTCTTACTTGATCATGTAAATTATGATTACTGGGCAATTTCAGGGAGTGTGACTGTCATTGTGTCTGTTTTTGTTGTCTTCGTTATTGCATACTCTTGTCAGTCATTTTCTATCCTTGGTTTAGCTTAATTTGTGGTTCGTAATAGAAGTGATTAAAAAGGACTTGGAAAAATGATGTGAAATTCTAGAAGATGACGGAATAGGAAGACAGCTGCCGAACTGTTATCGGAATGTTTTTAAAAAAAAAAAAAAAAAAAAATATTTTTATTTCCCTCTCTTTTGCTGTGGGGTAAGATGTTTGGAAAGAGAAATATCTCAAGAATGGAAAGGCCAGGTGACTCAGCAGAACAGGGTCAAACCAGTTCCTGCATATGTGAGGAAAGGGTTCGGTTATGATTCATGGGATAATTCAGGTTGGAAGGGACCTAAGGAGATGGTCTAGTCCAACCTCCTGCTCCAAGCAAGGTCCGCTATGAGTTCAGACCATGTTACTCAGGGTATTGTCCAGTCCGATCTTGAAAACGTCCAAGCATTGAGATAGCACAGGCTTTGGACAACCTGCTCCATTGCTTGTCTGTCCTTAGGGCGTAAAAGCTTTTTCTTATGTCCAGGGTTCAAAGTAATTCTGGTTTGCTGCTAGTTTGAGTTTGGCAAAGCCTCACGGTAACAGCTAGTGTCTAGTTCTGATTTGAGAAATAATCGTTGAGACCTGGCTTTTGTTTGGGTTTGCCGCTCCCTGCTCAACAGAGTGACACTGAAATGCTGAGTTCATGGTTCATGTTGATGAACACTGTGAAGTAGTAGTGCTAAGTGAATTGAGTTAGTGTCAATTATTTTAAGTATGAACCAGGCTTTCTGATAAATGAGGGTTGCCCGTTTTAGGTTGTGGGAGTAATGTGTTTCACTTCTCAAATGGTTTCAATACCTTCCTTCTACCGTAGGTTGGAATGTTTAATAGATTTTTGTCACCCAGGCTGTTCTGGAGCAGTGAGTGATAATTTTCTTGAGGCACTCGTTGAGGTAGAACATCTTGGTTTTAGGAAGCAGGTAGAAATAATAACCTTGTTTTTAAAATTGAAAAAAAAAAAAAAAAAAAATCTGTGTAGTTGAGACTTAAAGCTGTTGGGCAACATTCCAAGCCTGTGTAGGCAGCATGCTCTAATTGAGGAACTACTGCATGTTGCTTGAAACAAGGTTTTTAGTAGCATGTTCATCTATTTGTAGACTAAACATCTGATTCTTTGTAGAGGAGCAGAACCTGGTAAAAGTAATGGAACTGGTGGAAGCGGTGTATGGTCCGTACAAGCCCTATCAACTTGAGTATGGAGACCTGGAAGAAGAAAATCTCCTCATTCAGATCAGTGCAGTGCCCTTGGTAACGTAGCAGTCTTTGTTCAAGTACGCAGGGAGAGGCTTGAAGCCTCTACTAAGTACAAGGGTCTTTGCCATAGTTGTTGCTCTCTTTACTCCTGTAAGTTTTTGGTATTATTTCCTATTTGCAGGATATTTTTGTGCTGTTAAGTACATTTTTGTTTAAGAAATAAAGTTAATTTCAGCAGCACTGTTAGGTCGGAGGTAACTCCTTTCTTCTTCTCCTTCACCCAGTAACTGGCACTGTGTGGATCTGCTGCAGAAAGACTTTACCAAAATATTATTATCAACCAAGAGCCTGCTTCAGGTTCAATAGATTTATTAAGAACAGGGTCTGGGGGAGGAAGGTCCTTTTTGTAGAAGATTCTGTTGTTGCAGAACTGTTTTTCCTTGAAGACCTGGTAAACACAGGATTTGGCAGCCTGACTTTTATTAACAGTCACTGTGCAGGAGGGTGGAAGCAACCAGCATTATTCTCCCTTAAGTGTGTCACAAGATTGGAGGATACTGAGAGCGTGATGTCTTACACAAGGTGTCTTTTCTTTAATGCCTGGACACTCACTGAAAGAAGAGTCAGGCTCAACTTTGTTGTTGTTGTTGTTATGTAGGAGCATTGGGAAGTAATTGACTGTGTCCAGGAGCTGAACCATTCAGTCAACAAACTCTTCATTCTGGCTTCTGGAGCCATCGACAACTGCGTTAAACTCACTGATGGACTGGGAGTGTGTGGGCTCCTTAAGGCCCTGAAAGCTCTGTTCACAAAGTAAGGTGCTTTTAGTTACACTGCTGCATTTATGCTAGGGGAGTAGCAGGTAGTCAGTTTGTGGCCAAGGACTTTGTAGTTTATGAAAAATGGCTGAGAGCGGAGAGCATCTGTAACCGTAATATGAATCATCTGATATCCCCTCCTACCACTTCAGTCAGACAGCGACTATTTCTTAGGGGGAAAATGGAAGCTTTTTATGGCTAAACGGAAGACTTCTCTCAGCTGTTTTCTATTCTGGTTGGACTGAATTTTCATTTTTAATAAATACTTCTGGAGGGAAAAATGTTTCCCAAAACGGAGTAAGACAAAGACAAATTAGGCTGCTGAAAGTAGAACTCAGTGAGGAAATGTATACTTTCTGGGACAAGTGACCTCACATTCAGAATCTACCTGTAAGTGGGAGATACCCTAGTGAGTGAGGTTCGCTATAAGTTCTTGTCTTAAAGTATCAGTGACAGCCTGCTCAGATCATATTCCAGTACTGATTACCTCCTTATTCTTTCCTGATGTCAAAAGAGCTGCTCACAAGGTATAAATCAAACTGTTACCTTGCTGCCCTGCGGGGAAGAGGAAAGCACACTTCTCTGATCTCACCTTCTTTATAGGCAATTACATAGCAGTGTGCATGCCTCTAGTTTATGGGCANAGGGGGGGGGGGTGTGTGGAAAACAAAATGTTTTCCTTTTTATCCATGGTCTCCTCTGGGGAGTAGCTGAGAAAATAAATTCATGAGATTGTCGTCACTGTGTTCCTGGAGTAAGGGCCAAGTGATGTTGGAGTAGCAATAGCCTTACAAACTTTTTCTGGTCTTTCCTAGGAAATGTTATTAGTGTAGTGGTAACAAAAATGTCTTACTCGTGCCTCCTCATGGGAGTGGAGAGTTCCTAGTGACCCATATGCACCAAATTGAAGTAGCCACACAGTATCTGTTACTCTGAGTTTCTCTCTGTCTGCTAGCGTAGGCTTGAGTGGGCTGTGGCTGATCAGTGTGATGTCCCACATCCATGTGTTTGCACTAGAACAACAGTGTCTCTTCTGAACTCTTTTTTTAATATTTCTGGTTCTTATTTGGCCCTCGAAGAGGACTGAATGAGCAAATTGCAGGACATGCAGTTATGCTGCTCTCCGACCTAATCTGTTATGCTGGTGCTTATATCTTCTCCATTTCTCATTACAGGTATACATCTGACTTTACAAATACATTGCAATCTATACGAAAGAAATGTAAACTGGATGATGTCCTATCAGATTCCCATTTCCAGGAGGACTGGACTGCATTCCAAAACTCTGTCCGGTAAAGGGGATTTTTTTTCTGCCCAGCTCAGAACTGATCTTTGTATCAAAGTTGGAAGGGAATTACTTGGGGTCAGTTTACACAAGTTCTTAGTGCAGAATGCAGGGCTATGCCCACTTAGCTGTAGTGCTGCTGGGAGCGTTAGTGTCAGTGACTGGGTTTCAGGTTGCTGCTGGCACAGTAAGTGCTATGAGGCTCCCCACCCTGTCTGGAGCAAGACTACATGTCGTATCGCTTGAAATGTCAGCAGCTCCTAGAATTTTTCCCGGTGACACTGAGCTGGCCTTAGCCATGATGACAAGAAGTAGCTCGTGGATGAGGCTGTTGGGCAAAAAAAATCGGTATGTTATAAAATAGATGCAGAGTTAATAGCCAAATTAACTCTTGAAAGATGTGTCCCCTGTGGCCTGCGGTTTGGTTATTGCATTTTATAATTACTTGACGCATGTCTGAGATGGGTTGTCTGGGGGGGCATCTGGCATTATCTGCCTCAAATCTCACAACATGTGTTTTTGTCTTGTTCTTTCCCAGGATAATTACTACTTGTGGTGAGCTCCTTCGTCAGTGTGGAGACTTTGAGCAGCAACTGGCCAACAGGTAAGCATTGCTGAACTTAATTCGTGAGCTGTCAACAAAGATACGAAGTTGAAAGAAAACAAACCCCAAGGTGCTTTCGTTGCGTAGACCATGGAGGGAAAGCAGATCCACTGTGATTTCCCCCCCACTGCCCCTCCCCATCTTTTCAAATGTCAGAGATGGATCGTAGACTGTTCCACTCAGTCGTGTGCCCTGAGACATTCGCAAGAATCCTTTTTCTTGGATACCTGGCTGGGCATCAAATGGACTGCCAGATTGGGGTCAGGAAGGAATTTTCCACCAGATCAAATTGGCAAGATTCTCACCCTCCTTGTGACATGGGGCATGAATCATTTGCTGAAATGAATCTAGGTGTGCCTTAACTGATCGATTCCTTGTAACTTGAGGAGCGTCAAGCACAGGCAGCACGTAGATCTTTTGTTGCTTGCAAGCAGCGCACTGTTCAGCCTCTTGTATGTTGAAATGCTTTAGTCTGACTTGAGTGCCTGTGCTTTGTATAGGACACAGTGGCCTGTAGTGCACAGGAGGCTGGGTTTGTTCCATATTTGCTAGACGTTCTGCGAGCACAATCCCTTCTTCATCTCAATATTTTTGCAGTTTTTGAGTTGCACAGTAGACGTGAGAGTTGGCTGTAATTAGTGTCTGCCACCAATGAATGCTCTCTGCCACCAGTGAATACTCTCTCCCTTGAAGTAACATAAAGGTAGTGTTGGTCCTTGGACCAACATGAGAACAACAGTGCTGATTTCGGAGAATTTTGCTGGTGACTTTTGTGTACTTGTTTTCAGGATTTTATCAACCGCTGGGAAGTATCTCTCGGACTCCTACAGCCCCTGTAGTTTTTCTGGCTTTCAGGATACTAGTTGTGCAGAAAAGAAGAGCTCCGTAAAGAATCCCTGGCAGGAATACAATTATCTTTTGAAGGAGAATCCATCTGAGTATGCCAGCCTTATGGAAACGCTTTACACTCTAAAGGTAGCTTTGGCGCCTGGCAGAGCCTGCCCCTATCACGGGATGCTGTTGGGCCCACGTTTGGTAGATGAGACCTGGATTCCCCCTACAGCCTGATTACTTTTTATCCTGAGCTGCAGCCTTTTGATGGGCTATGTTCCAAGTCTTCCACAGAGACACCAATTGATCCGCTGAGAGATGAAATGTCCAAACCCAGAAAGTCTGGACTCATTCCATCTCTCCCCAGATCCTGGCTGTGTTTTGTGAACATGCCCTTATCAGCTCAGGTGAGGGAGATTTTGTCACAGAAAGCATTGGGAAGATTGTGTTGGAGCCATCTCAAGTTCTGGAGCCCACTTACTGGCTTCTCAAGACTTTCTTTGCCACTTACGCTCTGCTGCCCTATCCATTCTGAAATACAGTTCTGCAAGATCATTCATGCATGCATCTGTGAACAGGGTAGAATGACTCTAGTTATCTTCTTGTGGATCTAAGTTATGTTCCCATCATCAGTCACATGTAGTAATGAAGTCAAGGTTACGAGTTCTGTCTCTTATTTCCTTAAAATGTTTTGATTTCTTTTGCACTTAATATACTTGCAACTTGTGCAGCTCTGCCCTCTGTTATGTTTGTCTTTAAACCTTTGCTAATAGTCAAGTTCCATAGGTACCCTTCATGTAAAACTCTTGCTTAATTTCATGGAGGGAATCAGTTAGTTGTGCCCTTTGAGTAAAAGACAGTTTTGCCATCTTCTCTGCAAGTTTCTCAGTACCTAGCTGGTACTGGTGCCTGGCATGGGTGGAGTGTGATGCTGATTCTTTGTTCTACGTTTCAGGGAGTAGCGCGCAGTTTCTGTCGTGAATAACTGGTTGGAATAGGGCATCCCAAAGGAAACAAGCTGTGCCACTGCAGAGGAAAGCTCTTTTGTATTAGGATGGCCTAGTAAAGATCTCTTTAAGAACGTTAACATAGCTTCTCTTTGGTCAGTTTAACGACTTCTGTACGTAAACATTTTTCTGTGTCTGTGTGTGTTAGGAAAAAGGTACGAGTAACCACAACCTGTTGTCTTCGTCTCGATCTGCCCTAAGCCGCCTCAACCAGCTGGCACACCACTTGGCTTTTGATTCTGTTTTTCTTCGCATCAAACAACAACTTTTACTTGTTTCAAAGATGGAGGTGAGTAATGGGTACATCGATCTGATCTGAACTGGCAAGGTTTACCCGTGGGATCCCTTAGGGTGGAGTACAGCTCAAAGTTGCTTACCTTTCTCCTTTTCAGAACGTTTCCCTCTGGTATCGCATTTCTTCCATGAGCTACAGTCAATGGAAAAGTTTACCTCCCTTCATCCACAGCATTTGCAACAGACAGCTATGTTTGCAAGCTCTGATGTTTGTTTGAGATGTTGCTTTCTAACTTGTGTGAGCATGTATTTTCCACAGGGAGCTGTGTGGAAAGGGTTGTGTATGTTTTGGGCCTGAGGGAGGACAAGGGTAGCAGCTTTCTCACCATCTGTGTTCTGCTTTCTAGAAGTCCTTGGGTAGTCACAGTTCATGTTGCTGGATGACCTCTTCCTAGATTACCGATAGACTTCATGCTCCAGAAAGTCATAGATTCTTTCTGCTTTTTTTGCCTTACAGGGTTGGAATTCTGGTGGCATTGGTGAGACCCTGACAGATGACCTGCCAAACTTCAGCCTGACTCCTCTGGAATATATCAGCAATGTAAGAGCATGCAAGGGTAGTTACTGGAAGCCCAAAGCTGGGGGGATCGTGTCTGTGTTTCCCCAGTTTTTTGTAAAATCGTAGTATTTGTTAAAATTGTTATATGATGGTGATAGATGCTCTCAGTAGTCCAGCCCTCATCAGTTGGGTTGTGCCGTTCTTTGTAGCTTTTATGAAATCCCTGTCGAATTCTGGAATGGCAAAAGAACGTAGAGAGCACAAGGAGTGGTTCTTTTCTATTGAACTGCACTGTTTAGAGTGGTAACTCTCGTAATGGGATGAGAAATGCCAACTTTTGTTTGTAGGGGTGAATACTGAGCATATCTTCATAATGGCAGCCCATGTAGCCTAGAAGTTCCTGCAATGTGTATTGGAGTGATTTAATCATACTATGAAGTTAAAAAAGTCTTGAGCTCTTACCCTTCTTATCCCCATGTGACTCCCTGCTTTCTCTTTCTGATGGAATAACAGTGAAACCTTTCTGGCAGTGGGGTGTCTGAGTGCAAAAGGAGAGTGAGCTGCTCATTCCTTCTGACTAGGCAGTCCGCAGTTTGGTGCTGCTGAACAGCATTCAGATTGCTCTCCCATTCTCCTGGTTGGTGTTTCAAGTCGCTGCCAAATTTGCAGTTCAGACATTAATATTAGCTGCTATTATTATCTCAATACAAAGTATAATTCAATAAACAAGTTTTTTATGTTACTATCATCCTGTGCATCACACAGGGAATGGATTTTTCAAGGACAGGCTGCAACCAAAAACTTTTAATATTTTGGTTTCCTCTGGCTTATGGCCTACAGACTGTTATACTCTGCTTTTAAGGCTTTAAAAAAAAAAAAAAAAGAAATGTATAGAAATGGGTAGTCAGTCAATTTGTGGGATAATTTTATCACGGGTAGTTTGAATTTAGCTATCTGAGAGAGTTTTATGAGGTTTAGAAAGCTCATGAGCAGTGTATCAGGTAAAGCTTCAAGGAAAGGTTGCTACTGAATTTCTAAGTAACTTTCTAATTAACACAGTTCACCAGGAGAGACGTGCATGGTTGGTAAGAGACTGAATATGCTCCCCTGCCGCTTTAATTGAAAGTTAAAACTGAGATGTGTATGGTTGTTACTTGATTCTGTGAGGAATCAAGGGACATTTCTTCCTGTCCAAGGCAGAAAGGAACTTCAGAAAATTTCAGATACAAAGCACTTGTTTTCTGACGTCTTTTCAGATCTACCCTGTATCCTGCTGCTGAGTGATAGGTGGGCCAAGACTGAGCCATGGCTTTGTCTTGAGTAGTCTTGAAATAACACTACTGCATTGTGCAATAAAATTGAAAACTAAAAAACTAACGTAGAGTTTAGAAACGAATTGATGTGGTGTATGTGCTGTGCAGAAGATAAGGGAGGTGATGTGAGCTCAGGAAGAAAGTATTAACGAACATGCTCCATAATGGGGAGGCAGAGTACTCTGAACGGTATCTGCACCGAGGAAGATTCTCTGTAGCAGCAGATAGTCACTTTATAAACAGGGCAGTATTTGTTGTGTGCCTGAAGTTATGTAGCTTATGCCTGTGAATTTGTGAGAATGGTCCCTGTTTGGGAGTGATACGTTTCTGTAATTCATGATTATATTGGCACTTGAATTCATGTTTCCTCTTCTGTGGTTTTGTTTGGTTCAGTCTCTTAGATTCTGCTCTAGAAAACAAATTGTCAGGAACACTCCAGAGATCACAGACTTGCGTAGAGCTACAGGTCTCTACAGACTTTTCTTAACATGATTGTTTCAATGACTGGTTCTCTGACCTTGTGAAAAATTGTTTCTTGTACAAAGTGTAATGATGAGCAAGAGCCAATTTGCTTCTGAGGAAATGTAGGTTAGTGAGTTGCTGTCAAGCTCAGCTTTCCGCTTTCAGGTGTGGATTACTGCAGTTGACTTTTTTTCTCTAGCAAAGTGCTTGCTTCACATTTGTTCAGTGACTCAGCTCTTTGTGCTTTTATTCTAGATTGGGCAATATATTATGTCGCTTCCTCTCCACCTTGAGCCGTTTGTCACTCAAGAGGACTCTGCTTTGGAACTGGCATTACATGCTGGAAAACTGCCTTACCCCCCAGAACAAGGTAGGGTGCAACCAAAGACTTGAAGTGTCTGGGGGAAAGCTTTCACATTTTGACATTACATGGGTGTGATGTGTTACGGTAACAAAGCTGTTTGAGATCCATTTTCTATTGTCTAGTCATGCTGTTTCTTCCAAGAGTCTCTTGGTAATATGCAGGAGGAGCAAGCCTCTAAATAATGAGTAAAACTTCCTCAGCTTGGTCTATTTAAGTTTAATGTTCATTGAAACTGTGGTTTGTGTGCAAGGTCTGAAGTATTACTGTTTCAGAGCTGGAGCAGTATTTCATATCCTAGGCGCAGGGAGTGAACAGGACGTGCTTGGGGTCAGTTCCCAAACTCTGAAGGGAACCGTTGAACCATCTAGCCTGAAAGAATTCTCAAGTTAGCTTTTGTGGCTTCTGCTCCTTATCAGCCTGTCCATTGGAGTACAGTTCACGGAGTGGCTTGTTGAAGGGGGAGTCTTGCTCTAGCTTTGCACTCTTGTCCTCTCCTTTGTGCTGGTTCCACAGTAGGGCCATTTCCATTCATTAACCCCACAGAAATTCGCTTTTTTCTTTTTCTGGCCTAGTTTCTCTCAAAAATGTATCAATAAAATGATTTAAATCAACTTCCTAAGAGGTCTACCATGCAACAGAGCTGGCAGGAGCGCACAGCAAGGAACAGGCAAAGAGGAAGCTTGTGACCGTGTTTAGAAGTGGTGAGTTGTTAGGCTGGCCGACCCTCTCGTGTAATGTCCTCATCTGCTGAAGAAAACAACTCTGCATTGGTGATTGTACGGTGTATTCTTACCCCCAGACAGTGTCTAAGCTGGGCTTCTTGCAACAGCTGCTGCCAGGAACTGAGCTGGTATGAAGCTTTCCAGCTTCACATCCTAGTGAAATCTGGAGAGAATGTCCCATAAGCTTAATTTTACACTAATCACTTGTGGTATAAAATATGTGGTCTTCTATGGCCTTGCTGAGAACCACAGCCCCTTAATTTGTTGCTAGAAAGAGAGGAGCCCCTGAGCCCCTTTCTGTAGGAATAGATTATTTGTTCTTAAGCACGACAGTAATGCTGTTTAATTGTAAACAACTTTTTCCTCTGCCTCTTTTCTCTGTAAGTCCAGGGAAAACTATTGTTATACCCTGTGTGACATGCTAACCTGTGCCCATCTGTGACAAAGATTAGGAGCCCACTGTCAGAAACTGGTCTGCCGTCTGTCTTGTTTTGGACAGGTTTTGCATCTTTGGGAATTTCTTTTCTTAAGGGTCTGACCATGTGTTCTAGTCTCCGTAGTCAGGTTCTTGCTCAGTAAGGACACAATTCTGGAATGCTGACCACTTCATTTAAATTCCTTTTTCACCCTATATTAACTGCAGCTGAAAAATCATTAGTATTTCACTGCTACTTCCAGTGCCACTTGAGTCTTTAGTGATTGGGTACCAGCCTACCAGCCACAATGATTAAACCTCCTGTGCTGAAGGAAGTGCAGTAGGTGCTGCGGGTGGCTGCTGTCTGAGACAGCTGCGGCCCAGGTTCCTCTTCAAAACTTTCTCCCCAGAACACGAGGAGTTCTTTCCATGTGTCTTTTTGTGTGTCTTTCCTTAATTTCTTGCAGCAAGCTGAGTTTTGGCTTGTGTTCATTCTTCAGATGGCTATCTTTACCTGTTGTGTCATTAATCCTGCTGCAGTTAACAACAGTAGCTACATAATGCTTCCCAGCAGGTTGGCAGCGCACCATGGTTTGCTGTGGTTAATCTCTTCTCGGTGTTTATTTCCACTGACAATCAAGGAAGCGTAGAGTTTGGTGTTTATAGTTGTCCTGTAGCCTTCTGAGAATACGCTCTTTAGTTTAGATTTTTGCATTACTTATTTTGTCATCTTAAAGTATTTACAGGTTTAATAGTTCATTAACTTTCAAAACACTGATGAACACAGAATTCCTTTACGGCTTGAAAAAACCTGTGAATCCTTGTCATTGCAGTAGTTTGTAAAGTAGTCCTGGAAGATGATCCTATAGAATGTGCCAGGCAGTGCCCCTGATCACCTGTCAGCCCTTTGGAAATGACTTACCTGGAGAAGTAATAGAGGGAAGTAAAGTGTTGGGAGGATATGTAACTGCTTTCCTGTAACTGTACTCCAAAACCGGCTGATAAACTCTGAATCCTAACTAATACGTCAATGTCTTGTTGAAGAAACAGTTAACCATTTATGAATTATGTTTTGTTACAAAACCAGCAAATGCAGGTGAGACTGCTGACAGCTAACGAGAATTTTCTGTTCAGGAGATGAATTACCTGAGCTGGACAACATGGCTGACTACTGGCTGGGCTCCATCGCCAGAGCTACGATGCAAACTTACTGCGAAGTCATCCTGCAAATACCAGAGCTCACAGTACATTCGACAAAGCAGCTTGCCACAGACATTGGTAAGCTCAGCGCACACATTGTCCTGAGAACTGTTGCCGTAACACATGGGCTGCTCTGTCATTACATTAGATTTGAAGAAACTGCAGTGTGGGTTTCTCCTTTAATCATGAGCATGTTGATCTGATATAGTACTCTCCATGGTGGAGCGGTTCACAGCTTCTCTTTTGCAAACTGTTCTGTCATATCCCTCTTTGAGGGAAGGGTGATGTTCCAGTAGGTACTCCTGCTTCTTCGCTGCTTTGTGCTTCTGACTGTGAAAGTCAAAGTCCTTCTGAACTGGGAGGATTCCCTTACAAGCCAGTCTTAGCAAGAAAGATCTGTACGTAATCTTTTCAAGTGTGGCACTGCTCTTTCCCTTCTCATCAGTGCTGTGTACTGCCAGTATATGCCATATAAGGGGTACAGAGCAGGTGCCGAGCCTGTTGGGAAGTGCTCTAGTGGATTACTAAGGGGGCAGCTGGTTGATTTCTTCCATCCACTTGATAGCTGAATTAGGGAAGATCAGCTAAAGGCCTTCTAAAAGTTGTTGTGGGGCACTTGACCGGCATCCTTTTTTACAAAACCTGTAGGATCAGTTCCCCTGCCATGGTTAACTTACTGCCCTGCTGCTCTGAAGGTGCTAGATGACTGAAGTTACTTTCAACATGGAGAAATTTTCAGCAGCAGAGTAGGACATAGCTGGCACATGTTGTTCATCTCTGCCTTCTCCCATGGCATGCAGAGTGATTGAGGGAGGACTGATGGAAGGTGTTGGGGAAAGCATTTCTGCAGGATATGGAGGAGATAGGTTTTTCTTATCCAAAGCTGATGAAAGTGTCACCTGGAGACCACCACAGCTATTGTACACGCCAGTTAGCCATCTCTTAGCTGTAAATCATGGATGCTGACTTCCTCATGGGCAAGCTCAAAAATAAGGATACAGAAAATATCTCCTCAGCTTGCCTGAAAGTGTGCTTGAATGCCAGTGAACTCAGCCTGAATCTTCTTTTTTTTTTTTTTTTTTTTTTTTTTTTTTTGGCATTGCTTAAAAACAAGCCAGTAGATTAGAGGCTGGTTGCTTGGCATTTTCCCTGCCATCCTTAATTCCCTAACTGACTTTTAATCAGTGAGCTGGAACTCCCTCCTGCCTTGACAGCCATTCACCTCTGTAGAACTTCCCAGCTTTGTTGCAAGCTCTTTGCCTTTGAAAGTGTGACTGTGATCCTTTATCTGTGACTGTGGTGACTGACCACCCCAAGGGTGTTGTGTGCAGATACTGAAACATGGCAGAATGTGTCTCAGTCCTCTGAACAAAACAGACGGTTGTCTAAACTAGCGTACAGGTTTACCGTATCAGGAAGCCAAAAATACGCACTAGTCAGTACACTGAGATTCAAAGCACATTGCCGTTTTCTATGTTTTTGAGCTATCAGTGACAGGATTCTAGCTGTCATGAAGAACGAAGAATAACTTTCATTTGCACAGTGTCTGTTGCCTGTTCAAAAACATGTTTTATCCTTGATCTTACAGATTATCTAATAAATGTTATGGATGCTCTTGGCCTTCAGCCATCAAGAACACTGCAAAATATTGTAACTCTGTTGAAGGCAAAACCAGAGGACTACCGGCAAGCTGCAAAAAGTGTGCCGCGCAGAATGGCCAGCAGCATCGCTGGAATGAGAGGCCTGGAGTGTTAGCTGTAATGTCCCTGCTGCTGGACGCTGTTCAAGGGCTGAACTGTTTGGGTTGGTTTTACTTCCCTACAAACTTTGCAAGGACAGTGAAAATGTCTCTGGGGATTAGGGGAATTTATTTCTGAATAAGTTTTAATAAATGTCTTTGTCTAGGAGAAGCTTGTTCCCTTTTTCCATCTTTAGAAATAAGGAAAGATGTCCTACAGCCAAATTTACCAAAAACTATCTGGATGGCCTTCAGTAGGCTGAGCAGTGCTGGCTTCTGACTAGAAATGTTCTGCTGGTTGCTGGAGAGTTCATGCTCCATGGCGGTGAGATGACTAGCTTTTTCAGAAAATTTAATCAATTCTGGATCTAAAATTATGGGGTAGGTACAACAAAGATCGACTGATTGGAAGCTCTTTTACCCGGAGGCAATCGTCGTTGCTCAAGTCTGTCATTATTCACAAAGTCAAGAAGGCAGTCTTGTCAATTAGTAGATGAAGCATGATGAAACTCAACCCTGAGAATAAAACCAATTTTGTAGGTTGTTCCTTGTGTGATTAATGTATTCTACTGAAAGCTATAAAGTTTATAAGAAATGTAAGGAAAGTGTTGTTTTCTTGTAAGATTTATTAAAGCTTGGTATATAGATCTTTGTAAAAAAAAAACAAAACAAAAAAAACAAACCTCATCTAGCCTAAGTATGCTTCCAACACTCCCACGGCTTTTTTTCTTAGGAGAAAACTGGACAGAATACAAAGAGGCCCCAAAACTCACATGCAAACTCTTCTGTTTTGGAGGGGAAAGACAACTTTCTTCCCCTTATCTGTATCTACTTCTGCAGTTTTCTCCTTGTCTTCACCACCAGATGCCTTGGGGGAATAATTCTTTTCTCAGTGTCCATGTTCTTGCCTCTTCTTTCCTTAACTTGGTTCAGGCCGCTCTAATCAGCGTTTAGCCTGATCCACAAATCTTTCTGCTGTCTTTGCTTTTGACTGTTTTTGCCCTGGCAGCCTCTGTCTTTGGGACAGCTGCCACTTCTGGTCCCAGTGGTGCTGCATTTGTGGTCCTCTTTTTGGGACTCCGTAGTCTGATGTGTTCTCCCCTGGGTGACCGTGTGCTTAGCTGCCACGGCTGCCGAATCCGCCTCTTCTCTAGGCAGNTTTTTTTTTTTTTTTTTTTTTTTTTTTGCCACACCAATATCTTGTCTGTGTTTTATAGCACACATGTAACATGTCGATACAGGCTTATATTTTACCAGTGATATATTTTTTGAGTGAACCTGGATTCCTTTGCTGTTCTCAGCTGGACTTCGGTGATGTTTTACTGCCAAAACTGCACTTTGGGGAGGTGAGGAAAGCAGAGGTGCTTTATAAACAGGTTTTGGGTCTCGCGAATTTTGGCACCTGAAAAAAATTTCAGAGCAGGGAAATAGAATGTGTTTTCCGGAATGTTTGGGGTTTTTTTTTCCCTTGGCAAGGTTTTCAGATGGTTACTCTCTTGTTTCTAGTATGAAAAGTCTATTAAAAAATCCCCAGATGAATGGGAAATTTGTACTGTACGCTCCTCAGGTATTTTGTTTGGCTATGATTTGTGAAGCCTTTCCCCTGGAGGGCTCTGTGCCCAGCTCTGTGCCCGGTCTCGTGCAGTGCTCAGCTGAGTCTTCCAGCGGCTGCACTGCTGTTGCAGCAAGAAAAAAACCCCCTTTGCGCACATACGCTTATCTGCAATCAGTCCATTTGGGGGAGAGAGCCAAGCTGGTAAAGAGCCGAAGTCAGGTACCTGAGACACTTTCCACTTTTATTAGTTGTCAGACGCCCTCTATAAACCAGGAGTAACTGGAACAGCAAACTGTCCGTGTCCTGCCAGAGAACATGCTGTTCCAATTTACCCTTGGTGTGAGATGGGTGAATCTCACTGTTTGTGTCTCTCCCATCCTTCTGCCTTGTCACTGGAAGGTGAGGACTTCTGAGGCTGTTCTTTGCCTACTGCTACTGCATTTTGCAGGGCAGATGGTGCTGGGCCGGCACCCAGCTGGGGCTGAAGGTGTGAGGAGCTGGAAGGTGCAGACTGCCCTGCCAGCTCTGCAGCCTGAGACCTGCTGCTGCCTTTTCTGTTCCTTACAGCTCCGTGGCAGCAGATGCCAGAGCCCACCCCAGGATGTCAGCAGCCGAGGCGCTGCGTTTCAAAGTGCCTTGGAGAGGGCTGGCCTTGGGAAAACAGCTCTGCCTTCCCGCTCTCTCTGCAGCCCATCCCATTGCAGCAAGCTCCTCATGGATAGCGCTACTTCATCAGCACAGGAGCAGGCTCGGGGCAGTTGTTTTGCCCTACGGAAAAGCATCTGACACCTCTGCAGTATCTTTATGTTCGAACAGCTGTTTGCATTCCCACACGACCAGGCTTGTTGGTAGTGATGTTGACAGTGTTGTCTGTTGGTGAGAGTGTGGGAATAGATGCCGAGGTTTTTGTTCTCAGCTTTCCTAGTGTTTTAAGCAAATTGGTCTATTGTGTCTTTTGCAGGGAACAGTGTTTTTTCACTGTTGCAAAATTGTTTGGAGATCTTTGTCAAGTATTGTACACTGAATCGGGAGGGGAGGGTGTCAGGTGCTTGTTTCCGACTCAGCCGCGATGTGGGATGAAGCGCTGTCGCTTTACAGGAACTCTCCTTTTTGGTGAAGGAGGCTGTACTGTGGGTTTACAGTGCTCAGGGAGGGAAGCATCCCCTTGGGGAGAAGGGAAGTGAGGAGTCGGGCAGGAAGAGTCTAGGACAATTTGTAAGAGCTGGATTCCTCTGTCTTTACAAGCCTCCTAACCTACAAGCCTCCTAACAGAGCCTTTTGTCTGCCCTTCACTGCTCCGGTTGCTTTTATGTGCTTGCTGAGCTCATGCTGTACCTAGGGTTAGATGGTTTCCTTAAGGAGCCGCCGTGTTCGTGGGCTGTTGGTCATTTGCTCTTGCAAACAAGACCCAGCTGACAGACAAGGGTCTCGGGGCAGCATGTGGACTTGTTAGAAGGTGCTCCCTGAATCTGGATTTTTATTCCTCGTATCTTTTAGGTATTCTCTGGCTGCAGATGACTGTAAATTACCCCTATTTTTTCACTCCTCATCCCAATTAAGTTCAGAGGCGGGTATGGTTGGCTCACCAGCCCAGGAAGGCCAGTGGCAAGGGATGAATTCTGTGTGCTGAGTCTTCACTTAACTGTTCCAGTTCATAAGGAATCTGGTGCTGAAGGATGAAAGTGTCGTCTCCTTCTCCCAGTGTAATGTATCTAGCAAGTCTGTTGCTTGCTTCATATATGAAAGATAATCATATGTTGTTTCTGAGGCTAAAATTCTTCTGGAGGAATCATTCCAGATGCTAAAAAGCCTGTAAAACACTAGTTGGTGGAATGAGTAGGAAGTTCTGCAAATGACACTGCTCTGCCAAGTGGCATAGCACCAGCTTCTAAATAACCTCCTTATCTCTTGATTTTCAAGCAGTGGCAACTAAAACAAATGCAGCCTCCAGCTCGGGAGGTCCATGCACCGTGGGCCGCCAGGAGAGTGAACCAGAGGAAGGGCTGTTCTGCACCTGCCCCAGGTGCAGGTTTTTCCCTGTGCATCGGTTTCTGGGCGCTGTCAGAATCAAAGGTCTCGGCCAGGTGGGTTGCTGAAGCACTGATCAAGAAGCAATGGTGAAACCTTTGCATGGTTTCTAAATCAGCTCTAATGTCTGGCCCGGTAGGATTCGTTAACTTACCCATTTTTGAGCGTCCACACATGTTGAGCAAGAGGTGGTGGGACTCCAGTCACTGAGCTGAAACCCAGGAGGACGTGAAGGAGCACACCATGGGTGTGCACCAAACTCTCCTGATCCTCACCTCTCTTTCTCAACAGCAGAAAACACAAACAGGCTGAGAATGTGATTTTCAAAGCAGAATGGCTCCCGTGTACAGAAAACTGCCTACCTGTGGCAGCTCCTTCTGCTGCTGCTTGATATCACAAGTGGTGTGTTTGCCTGTAGCGCTCTCTGGCTCCTGGGGTGGTTTCATTATTTAAGAATCTGAATTTAATTTAGAGAAAGTGGTTAAGCTTCTTGTTCTTATGATCACCAAGTGAAATTGGAAAATGTCTGTAAAAATTCAGATATCAGAAGTAACAGAAAATCTAAACTTTATTTTAAATAGCCATTACTTTTTGGAGCTAATCATAAAATTTAAAAAATTCATGAATCAAGTCTTATAAAATGAAGACTGCAGATATTCTAGTGCATTATTGTCTTGTAACTGTAACTGCAGCAGCGTTAGAGCAGCTATACACTGGTAATTAAGGGTTTGACTTTCTCAGTGAATTTTGAACACAGAAGTTCCCCCGTGCAGGGCAGTGTCAGCCGTGCCGGCAGCATCTCATCTGGCAGATTGTCCCCCGGTTCCTTGGTCCTGCTTGTAGTGGTTGTCAGCAACTAGACCCACCACTTCCACCACCACCAAGGGGAGATGGAGAGACCCTTGGGCCGCTCTGCTCCGGCAGCTCTGCACCAGAGCACCGTGTGCTCAGGGAACTTCAAGCGGAGAAGGAGCAGGGACCCCCCTCGCTGCTGCGGCTGCCCCCACCACCCCGTGCTCGCACCGTGCTGGGCGCCGTGCCCGGAACATCGTGTTCCCAGTCGCATGATTTAACCACACCATTGTGTTTCCTCTTGAAGTTTTGCAAAAGTACTTCAGTAAGGCAGGTCCCGCTGGGTTGTGATGGGCTCCTGGGAAAGCTGTGGGCCAGCAGCAGCCGGGGGCCGGGTGAGCTCACTGCCCCGCTTGGCCCAGCCCTGTGGGGACCACCAAACCCCCCGGCCGCCCTCACGTCGGGGCGAGCACAGCACCTCCCCTTCTTGCAAGCCGCGGCATCAGCCTCTTGCCAGCGCTGAACTGCAGCCGCTGCCAACAGGAAACTTAAAGGCAACTTTTTAATTAATTTATTTATTGCCAAGAGTGGTACTGTTAAATGACCTGGCACTTCCTCCCCACACCTGAATCGTTATGGAGGCTGGAGTATTTATCTCCAACACACATTAACAGCCGTGCCCACCCGTGGTGTGAGCCTTAAGAAACCCTGAGCAGCAAACACAAACAGAGCACCAGCGGGCTCCAGAAGCAAAGGGGTGGTTTTCTTTCGCTCTGTTTCCATTGTAGTTGTTTAGGGGTGGAAGTACTGCGACCTCAGAAGCCAAAAGTAGCTTGGGTCCCAACGCAAGGGTCTGACCCACGGTGCAGCACAGCTGCAGCACACACTGGGCCATGTCTCAGCATCCAATGGGCCACAGCCGTGCATCCACCGTCAGGATGTCCTGGCCTCTCCCCAGCACCATCTGCCTCACCGCTCCCTGCCGGCGCTGCCGCAGCCCTGCCTCGGACCCACAGCTGCCTGCACCTTGCTCTTCTCACTAGGAAGTGCTTCCCGCCCATGTGTTAAAAAGAAATGGTGACTTATGATTGCATAGCAATACTGATGTATACAAGCTCTACATAGTAAAGCCAGAGCCTGACGCCAACTCTGAGATTTATTACAGGGTTTATTAGACAGCGCGTCTTCACAGTGAACACTTTAAGTCAGGGAGGGGAGGACAGCTAGGGCTTTTTAGTTCCTTCCTAATTTTGATAGAGTAGAAGATTGCTCAGCAAGTGGCAGACTGAGCACGGCAATGGCAGCCTGCCGTTGGCGGCCGTTGGGAGGTAATGGGGCGTGCTGCTCACTCAGTTTCTGCATCGCTGTCAGGACCGAGGATGTCGAGGGGCTGGACACGCAGTGAGTCGTAGTTGGGCGGGGGGGTGCCGGGCTCGGGGGGCAGCGCCTCGTCCCTGGGCAGGGCACCCGCGTCCTCGTGCTGGAAGCCCAGGTTGGTGTGAGCCTCCACCAGCTCCGACACCGTCGGGGGTGCATCTGGGTATCGCGCCTGCACCCGCTTCTGCTTCAGGCCTTTGCACCAGCTGATCACGTTAATAATGGTGATCCACAGTGAGTCGATGATGATTTCCCCAAACTCGATGAGGCACAGCACTGAGCCCCCCATCCAGAACCCGAACTGGCCTCCCAGGCTCGACAGCAGCCAAACGATCTGCAGGGAGGAGAGCAGAGTGAGCCGAGGTGGCGGACCCCCGTCCCCGACCAGCCCCCACCAATCACCCTGTGTGCTGGTGATGCCACTGCCCCTCCTGGCCCAGGGCCCCGCTTGCCGAGTCCCTCGCCTTGCGGGTGCTGCTCTGCAGGGGCTGCGCTCCCTCGTGCTGCTTCTCAGTGACCTGCCCCGCGCTGGCGATAGGGACAGGAGGCGGAGGGGAAGAACGAAGCAGGGGCTGCGAGCCGGCCGGTGGAGGCAGCTTCATCCGCTTCATTGCCACGGATGTGTGAAGCAGCAGCAGCACCGAGGGACTCGGCAGACTCCCGCTGAGGAGCATCTCCGGCCAGGGCTGATCAGCCCCGAGGAGCTGAGCCCTGCCTGTGCGTCCAGGGTGACTTGTTTCTGCATCTGCTCGCCGGGCGCTTGCAGCATTGCGACACCCGGCAGAAGGGCAGGGATGGGCACTCACCGTCGTGGCGGCAGACTCCGAAATGGTGCGGTAGTTGTACTCCTGGAAGTAAATGTTCAGCTTGATGATCCCGTTTCTGTAAGGGGCAAATGGCAGCTCAGCACAGAGCCGGGCTGCGGGCGTCCCACGCCTCCGCTCCAACGCCTGCCCATGGGAAGGGCTGCGCACAGCCCGGCTGGAGCCACTCATGAGCATTCGCTGAAACTTCTGCTGGACACATGGAAGAAGTTAAAAAGTACCACTGACTGCGAAGGGAAGAGGGATGAGGTTCTGAGGTTCCTGCTGAAGCACTTGCACACCTGGAAGCTGCTTTGGGGCTGTTTGCTTTGCTTTTTCCAACTGCCCTGGTTGGTCTAGAGGGGCCATCGCCCCTCCTTGGTGCCCTGCACCTCGTGTTCCTGTGTGCACGCAGCTGCATTACAGGGGGCTTAATGTGTACAGATCACCCAATATCCATGAAACCATTTCCTGATTCTCTAAGTTTTTTCCTTGGGGAAAACAACCTCTTCCCACTAATTCAGGGTTTAGGTTTTCAAAGGGTAACTCAGCAATTACCCTAATTTGGTGCACCTCCCTTCTGCTGATGCTGTTGGCAGATTCAGAGACGTAAGTATGAAGGGATGAACGTTATGATCCAGGAGCTGGACCCTGGCAGTTCACAGCTTCAGAGCTTCCAGACTCCTACGTGCAACTGATTAGGAGTGCTGCGGTTAATGTCGGTTTTAACTTAACTCACGTTTGTCTGACCCAGTTTGTCACTATGGAGAGCAGAGGATAGGCATGAAGTGCATTTCAGATTTGCTTTATGTACCTTCCAGGCAAACATGTGCCAGATCTTGTCCTCCCTTTGCATTAGCACACGTGTGCTCTGGGCCATCGCCAAGGTTCATGTTAATCTAATGTTAACAGGCCCAATAGAGAAGATAAAGTGGTTGTTCCTTTCACTTACCTGTCCAGAGTCACATTTGTTGACATATCCCTTTCATAAGACAGAATATGGAAAATCCAGTCCTAGGAAAACAGAATTTATTCAGAACCGAACAGAAGCATCCTCTCTGGGCGCCTGCCGGGGCAGGAACCCAAGGGAGTTGCAAGGGAGTTGCAGGACTCGGTGCAGATCCCTGGGGAGGAGGAGCTGCCGTGGGGGTGTCCCTCCTCCTGTCTCGTGCCCCGGCACTAGTGTTTGTTTGCATGCGGAAAATGTGTAATTTAGCAAAGAGGCACCTGCTACCTGGACATTAGCTCTGAAAATACTGAGTGATTCATGTGGCTAAGAACAGGTAATTATTAATGAATGTTTCAAAACAAGAAATCAGTGTTACCTCCGAAGCTTCAGACGGCCAGTCTGCCATGGAGATGGTCATCTTGTACTGCGTGTCACTAGGGAGAGGAAAGGAGAACATTGGCACGGAAGTTTCCCCTCCTCTGAAGTCACTGGAACTTCAGTTCTCATGCAGAGAAGCAGCCTCGCATGATTTGCTGCCATTTTAGAAAGGTCAGAATTGATGGGAGATGAAATGCAGGATCCCCTCCACCGTTACAGCTGCCAGAAATGGCTTATGTACTTACTTGCACGTTTCCTTACAAGAGTCAATACAAATCTGTCTGTGTCCTATACTTGATCTCAGTGATGAATAGCAATATGCTGTTTGGTGAAAACAAAAAGTCAAAGCACCTGTTTAGATAAGGACCCCATTTACTGATTATATAAATTTCATTTAATAAAATAAATATTTAGGTATGAGCCTGCTGCACAGGTTTCCTGTCTTCCCCTCTAGCCTTCCTTGCCTTGAGAAGCTCAGGCAAAGTGGTCAGACAATTTAATAATAAATTAAAAATATTTTTTTTCTGCAGACAGTTTCTATAGAGTCAGCTTGCCTGGTGTCAGTGGTTTTGGCACAGCCCTGGCCAGCTGCAGGGGTCGGAGGGCAGCTGCCCGCGGGTGCTGCCCATGCAGGTCTCTGCCCACCCGTGGGGGAGCAGCAGACCCCCGCCCTGCCTCTGCGCATCCTTGCAGGAGCCTGTTGCCCCTGCTCGGGCCAGCGTGTCTCCGAACTCTTCAGGAGCAGAGGCCTGGAGCGTTACCGCTTTTTCTCCCTTTGGTACCCAAAGGCTCCCGTTACCTCCCCGGGCTGGAGCCAGCCCTCCAGGAGAGCCTGCCCTGGGGCAGCGCGGAAGCTGAGGACCCTCAGCCCACGGCCAGGACCAAGATGTCGCCCCTTCTCCCCGGCACTGACCCGAACGGCCACAGGGAGACTTTACATAGGCAAAAGCCATTCACCTGTTGCATTTACAAATAAAGCTCGCATCCGCTCCCGCCCCTCCTGTGTGCTGGGACCCTGGGGAGGCTGTGCAATTAATTTTGTTCGTGTTCTTACCCCAACCTGGGTTATCTTCGTTATTGCAATAGTTCACCCCTTCAGGTAAAGGAAACATATAGTGACCACATCCACAGATTTCAATCATGTGATTTTGGAAACAAGAGCGCAGGCAAGCCTGAAAAAAGCAACAGGGAGCTGCTTAGACGTGGGCTGAACCCCCCTGCTCGCCTCTGTGCTGCTGGAGTCTATGCTGGCTATGAGAATTACTCGGCTCCGAGGTATTTTCTCTCTTTCACACTGAACAGCTGATTTGGTGGCTGCACACCGAGATGGCTGAAGCCGCAGAGGGAGCGGGTGCTGCCAGACTCCATCCCTGCACAACGGCATGATCCCATCCTCCAGCGTGCACCGAGCGTCGCCAGGCTCCACGGCAGGCTCTGGAAACCCGGCACAGGTGACACTGGTTTTACAACGGTGGGACGAGGCGGGTGGGTAAGCTGCCATGTGTAGAGTTGCACTGCAGTTACGGTTTTCTTTATAATGCGTTTTTACTGCTGTTCCTGGAGATTTTAAGGCACATCCTAGTTGTGAGCTGCCTGTGGGTAAGTCACCTCGCAGGAGCAGGAGGGAACTCACTGCCTGCTCCCAGTCGCACAAGAAACTGCTCATTTCTTAACTATTTTAGGGCTTCATGGAAGTAATATGGAGCTTCCAAAAAGGAATAAAAATGTTCTGTTACACCCTTAGACACTGCTGTTGTCTCCAGGCTTTATATGACATACTGACAAAGGGCTGGTTTCCACTTTAAAGCTGGGACTCTAAAAATGCTTCAACATAAAGAGCAGGTTTTAGAAACCTGAATTATCTTATCTGTGCATCTGCTTCTCTCCTTGAAAGGCTTGCAGCCGCAGCTTCGGCAGCATGCGAGCCGGGCTGCAGCGCTGCCATTAGCTCAGTGAGGCATGAAGTTAACCACCCGAGATTGGAGTGGGATTCTGGATGAAACAGTGCACAAAGCAATAGCAAAGTCTATGAAAAGATAATTAAATTTAACAGCTCCAGCTAGATAGAACAACCAGAGAATTTCTGTGTGATACAAAATGCCTTACAAAGTTCACCGAATCAGGGAGTGATGGAAAAGCCTGATTTTGCTGAGAGGTCGCTGAAGTGACGTGAATTATGTGGACATAGAACCCCAGTCGGCATTTAGCAACTTTTAAGTAATAATGCAATCATTTCAAGTATTTGCTTAAACGTTATACAAGCATCTTAAAAAGTAGGGTAAAGTGGTCCAATTGTTATAATTATATAAAGGCAGAAATATAAAAAACCCCTGCTAGACCAAAGCCCTCCCACTTGTCTGGGGTGTATTCTTCAGGCTTTTGTAAATACCCCCAAAATGGTTTTGATGTTTTCCTATTGCCAGATCTCACCCTCCAGAAATGCTTCTCCCTTATGTTATAGCCTGTTACAAATTAACCAGTGCTTAATGTTTACACTATATTTTCCTACAGATTCAAGGTTTACAAACACTCAACTTTCTCATCCCAATTTTAAAGTGAAGAAAAGGCAAAGGTCTGTCTTCATTTCCTATACAAAACAAGCAGGCACTTTCAGGGTGAAAAATGACTTAGTTCCCTTAAAGAGA
The DNA here is from genome assembly GCA_013389945.1 of Fregata magnificens. Classification (NCBI taxonomy): domain Eukaryota; kingdom Metazoa; phylum Chordata; class Aves; order Suliformes; family Fregatidae; genus Fregata; species Fregata magnificens. Next base: position 323,722 of record WAAD01035315.1, on the reverse strand, counting down.
AAAGGACTAAAAAGAGTAGGAGTGTTCAGGAGAGGAATCCCTCCTGTATATTCCTCTCCTTACTTGTGCACACAAAATACGAGCTGCTTTGCACATTAGAGCAATGCCGTGGCTAAAACCCGGAGCACAATAGTTCTCCAGACAGCTTTTCTCCTCCCAGAGTGCCCTGAGCAGCAGGAGCCAGCCTATCTCACAAGAAGTGTCACATCAACGTCTCAGCAAAAGCTTCCCAGAGCCGCAGTCACCGTTCACGCTGCAGGACGGCGCCTGCACTTGCTGTGGACGGAGCAGCTTTGCTGTCCCAGTTACAGCGGCACACGCAGCTACGCGGATTGCTCAATAGCCCCTTGAGAAGTCAGCCTGTTGGATGCGGGTAATGACTAGAGTCTACCCTTTGCTGGTTGCTCTACCTATAATTAAAAGATTTCATCCAAGCATGGAAATTGTAGGGGAAAAAAGGTATTCTCCCAGCTGAAACAGAAATTAATTGCCTTAATGACATGGCATGAGCAGTTATTCTTTTTAAAGGAGAAAAACTGCTCTGCAGCCTCCCATGGCTGAGGTGGGCAGCCGGCAGAGGAGCGTCGAGCTGACGCTGTGCCTGCGGCCATCCGGGAGCAGGTCGGGTCCCCGGGGAGGACGGGAGCTCTGCGCTCCCAGCTGGGCACTCTGGAAGAAGTATTTTAACAGTGTTTCCTACATTATTAAGGAACTGGCATTAGCCAAAGCTATTGGGGGTTTCAGTCCGTTTCAGATGCTCTCCCCTGCAACGAAGGCGGGGGCTGCCTTCTGGCTCTGTCACCCTGGGGCTCCAGCGGTCCCCAGCACCCCCAGTGAAACCAGTGCAGGGAGGGAGCGAGGCCGGGCAGGACGGGGGCACGAGGTCTCCTTGGCCGGCACTGTGGTTCTGCCCTCCGAGCTGAGGCAGTAACCGACTGGTGCCTGATGGCAACCGGGGCTGCTCAGGGAGCCAAAAGGGGGGAAAACTGAAAAACCAGTGGGTTTGAAGGGATCAAGGGGCCCAGGTGCACCCTGCTCTGGCTTTGTCTGGTTTTCAGGGTGAGCGGGAACCCTCCACTTTGGGGAGCTGAGCTCCGAGGTGACAGGGCACAAGGAAAGGACCAGCATTAAACTGCAGTCATATGTGGAGGTAAAAATATTTGCTTTTTTGTCTGAAAATTAGGACTTTGCTGGTAGGTCACACATGGCAGGGTCCTGTGTAACAACAGAGATCCTGGGGGCTTTGCTGTGTTTCGCCTTTTGAGAAAATGACAGAAATGACCATTTTCATCCCTCTCAGAATGAAACAAACTTCATATCTGGCTAAGGGAACAATAACTGCTGATGCTCTTTCCTGGCCGTACGAGCTGGTTTGGTGTGAGAATGAAAACTGAAGATTACGCTAAACTGTGTTGCCTGCCAGAGCAATGTTCCTTATCTTTTGATGCAAGTTTTAATGCCTGCATCATTAGGTTTTGCTCCTGCAGTACACAGTTATTTCCACTGGATCCACTGGGATCGTTTCCAAACCTGGAGCTACTGAGTGTTCAGACTCGAGTGCTGGTTTATTACTGGAAAAGAAGGTTCCTGTACTTCAGTTATGCTTTCTACTTTGTCATTGCTGATGCTCCAGTAATCCTGCATGCTGGTCAAAGATTTTAACTGCTTTGATGATTTTTCCTAGACAGCCTTGTTTGATTTAGAAACGTGTTTTACCTGTATGGAATAGGAAGTGTTATATTGGCTATAGAGGTTTTTTACGGGGACATCAGACCCGTTCATGGTGCAGTCACTGTAGGGATAGCCCATCCGCTCCAGTTCATCCTGAAAGAAAACCAAAATAGCAAACTTCAGTAGTCATCCCTCCTCCCCAGGTCCCTGGTGCCTGTTTTCTAGAGACTCTGTAATTCCTGTATTCCCTGCTGGCTTTGGGAAAAAACCCAAGGAACTGTAGGCGGCAGAGCTGAAGGAGATGCAGCCCATTCCCCAGGGCGGATCGAGGCAGATGAGGGTGTTCAAGAGCAGCATGTTTTAGCAAGGCACCTTCTGACATGCTAAAGGAAGAGGGAACAATGACCTGAGCTCAATATTTTGGCTTCAATAAAGTCCTTTTCCAGGACAGTTACATAAAAGTCTCCATAAACTGTTCCAGCCCACAGCTAGCGTATACCTTGACTCTTTTGGTTTGAGCCAGTTCAGCCAAGACTTAAAACAAACTTGGTTGCAGTCCCATCAGATAACATTATTCTCAGACAACCTGCTCTAGAGGAATGCCACACATACCACTAACACACCGATGGAGGTTTCCGTCCCGGCCATTGCATAGATGCCCTGATCCTTAAGGAAGGGGAAGCTCTTCTGTTGATGCAGCATGAGCCTGGCCCCGGCAGCGGATGACAGGTAAGGGATATAGTCTTGCTGGCTGATGTCCAGAATTAACTTCAGCCCTGGGACACCAGACAAAACACTCAGAACAGGAATTGTATCAAAATGTGAGTCTTCGGAAAAAAAAGGAGTCTATTTTCTTTTTGCTGTGCATAAAAATCTCTGTCCTTGGGGGAAGAGCCAGGGTCTGGCTGTCATGTCAGCCTTACATGTGCGCAGATACGCATGATGGCGAATGCACAGGGTGGAAATATCTGAGTGAATATTCAGACATTGCCTCAGATATTTTGGCTATCCAGATGTTACACTTCTGTGAAGTAACGTGTGTAGTCACATTACTTGTTTCTATGATGTGGCTTATCCCCGCCTGGAAAACCGTTACTCCCTCCAGAGACACAGAAATGGTAAATCTGTTATATCTGACAGAAATGGCCACTGAGAGACAGAATAACTCCCAGCACTTCTGCTCCTTTAGTTCCTTCTTTCGTAGCAGAGCGCTCTCTTACCAAACTCAGCTCCGGGGTTGGAAGAATTCAAAGCCTCTTCGTCCATGCCCCAGTTAAAGATGTAGCAGTTACCGTGGTCTGGGTGATAGATTTGGGTGAAATTCCTGGAAGAATCATGCACATAGAACTGTGACTCTCAGGGAGGACTAAAGGGTTATAAAATAATGCATCTGCTGGGACCGGCGCTTGGTCGTTAGGTCTGGGATTCACTTTAAATTGCTTTGTTTGTTGAATGCCTGTATAGAAATTTCAGCTGATATAATTCCAATCAATCTGCTGTTGAAAAAAAAGCAAAGCAAAGCAAGGTCCTGGTGTGTACAGAGACACAGCCACTGGGGATAACGCTTTGTCGGAATGTAAAGGAATCATCTGTCACACAGATGAGAGAAATAATTGCTTGATCTGCGCTATGGTAACAGGTTTTGGCCAGTGTTATATCTCATTCTTTGACAACAATGCTCCGTTGCCCTCTTTGCAGAAGGAGCGTTGCAGAAGGGGCAGGACTCCTTGCAGCCTGGGGTGCTGCTGTGCGCTCATGTTTCTCAAAACTGGATATATAAATTTGGCGTTCACAAGAAACAACGATGGCTAAAATGCATTTCTCAGAGCCTTGTGTAAAGAGGGAGGGCTGTAACTGGGGGCTGCACTGCTGTGCCAGGGGTACGCTGACTCAGCACCTGGGCTGCCAGCTGGTTATCACTAAATGCCCTGGGAAGGTCCCACGGATGCTGTTAGTCCCAATATGTCATGAGCAAAATGGCCCATCCAAAACTAAAACTCAAGCGAGCACTATCCCAAAATAACCCGTTTCATCCACAATCACATCCAGAAACCCTCTGGGAAATGTTGTTAGAGCTAAGGACCAGCAGAAACCTCTTTATTAACTGATATATACCTTAAAAAGAGAAAAGAAAAAGGCTGTCATGCCTTTAGCATCCTGTACCGTTCCTGACGTGACAGAAAAGGGCAGGGAGCTCGGCATGCACCTACTTGTAGTTGCAGGGTTCGGCCCCATAGAGACACGCCAGGATCATGTCTTCTGCCTGGTAGCCCATCCTGATTCTCTCTTCCAGCGGGACTTTGGAGAGGATGCTCGTGGACTGCAGGATGTACCACTCGGTCACCGCCTGTGCTGCGCTGGTGAAGTTCCTGTAGGTGCAGTTGTCGGAGCCCTGATGGCTGCACTGGGGACACAGAGCAGGCAGGTCAGAGCCCGTCCCGCGGCGGGGGATGGCAGGAGGGACGTACGGCATGCACCCCCTCCCTGCGCGCTCCGCTCGATGCCAGTCCTGCCTGCCGCTCCCGGGGGAATGAAGGAGGTATGGCCAGATGGGAGCTGCGGAGCCGGCTGTCACATCTGCATGGGTTTACAGACGGGTCCCTCCCCAGGGAGTTTTCCCAGCTGAGCAGATTCTCCGTCCATCCCAGCATTACCTCCACAAGCTTACAGAAAAGACACTTTTTGGCTAATTCTTTAAGGCTGGAGTTGCCCCAGCTCCCAGGGTCTGGTCAGGCAGGGTCCTTGAAGCCTCCGTGGGAACAGAGGGTGAGTGGTCACGAGACCACCATGTGCCTCTGCGCAGAGGACCGCAGCAGGAGAGGGGCAGGGGCAGCAGCCGCAGCCTCTCCCCGGCATTTTGTGTGCCAGACCCGAGGAAGATCTGAAGGTGGCAGGGAGCCTGCGTGGAGCACCTCTGCCCGGGCTCTGCCCTGGGCTCAGCCCGCAGCAGGGCTGCGCAGAGCAACCCCAGAGGAGGTACAGCATTGTCCTCTGCGCTGCGGACAGACTCCACCGATCAATGCTGTGCACAGCTTGGTTACTGCCCGTTGCCGCCCAGCGTTTCCACCATCCCTCTTGCCAGAGGCTGACGGACCCGCTGGCAGGATCCCCTCTGTACCTCTGATGCAGTGCTAGGCTGCTACGCATTGTCAGTCCCTTTTCCCATGAGGAAACTGCTGATCTTACTGATGTTATGCAGCTACCTACATTCATCATGGACTAACTTAACACAGCTCCTTGCTGGCTTTCCTTTCATTTAAGGAAGTATATTTAGGGTATGATCCTGCTGCAGGCCCCATGTGCAGAAATCCAGCAGCTTCAGCTGGATGTCTGGCTGTGTAACCTGCAGGGGATCACACCCCCCTCTGAAATTTTAAAAATGTCTTAAAATACCTCTGTGCTGCCTTCCTCAAAAAAAAAAAAAAAAAAATGAACAGCCCTGGAGCCTTCAAGTAACACGCCATAACTTGCAAACTGCCCTGTACCGAGGAGGCCACCAGCATGGGCAGCCCCCGGCCCCAGCGCAGCTGGACCAGAGTCCCAAGGCAGAGTGGCTGCGGGCAGCTGACGGGGAAGAGACGCTGATCTCCACGCTGCATCCCTGCCGAGGCACCCAGCGCTGCCCATCCCTCGCCCCTCCTGGCTGCCTCCCGCAGGACCCCTCTCACCAGCTTCACCGCCAGCTTGTACTTCTTTTCTTCCAATGTGGTGTTGGCTGGGGCAGGTGGAGCAGCCGTTTGGTTGCCCGCAGCCGTTTGGTTGCCCGCAGCTGTTTCGTTGCCCACAGCGGTTTGGTTGCCTGCAGCGGTTTGGTTGCCCGCAGCGGTTTGGTTGTCCCCAGCAGTCTGGTTGCTCTCAAAGATGTCCAGGATGACGGGGTTGTCTTTGTCATGCTCGTCGATGAGGACCAGGGGTATCTGGTGCCAGAGCCCCAGGTCGAGCGGCGGGGAGGCGTTCTCACTGCTGTTCCCCGGCACGGGCTGCAGGATCCTCTCCAGCGCCGCTTCAATGAGCCTGTCCAGTTCTTTCAGCAGATGCTTCACCTCTGAGTATCTGCAGGACAAAGGGCGGTTACTAGGCGGTGTCCAGGCAGTGGGGACGTGCAGCAGCTTGTCTGCCACTCCGCTGGCTTGGACCTTCCTGGGGACCTCGGATCGCTGCCTAAAGGTTTACTGGAGAACCCTGGGAGCCTCTGTGCAGAGCACAGTCAGCTCGGACACAGACATCCCAGCAGCCTGCAACTGGGCAGAAAACCAGCGGGAGGATAAACAGAGGGTGCTGTGGTGGTGAACAGTGTTCTGTCAGTGCAGAACCAAATTGGTTGCATTTCAGAAATTCACTATAGTTTACACAAAACACCTCTAGCAAGCAGAGACAAAAAACCACCAAATTCCTGTGTGTCGGTCGAGAGCATCTTGCCTTGGGCTACACTATGGCATGGATATAAATTTGAAGCAACTCTAACAAAAATCAGTTACTCCTTTGAAATTACAATCGAGTTATATCACTGCAGCTCCCAGCTGATACTACTGTTTAACCAGCTCTTAATGGCTGGAGTGTAAGCGATAAGAGGTACGTTCACGGCGAGGAAGGAGAAAGAAAGGAATTGTGGGGAAAGATCGAGAGACTGATTTTGGTTGTGACAAGTGAGTTGAACTTCGAGTTTTCCCTGAGCCAGGGAAAGTTTACAGGGAGGCAATAACCATCATTAGATTAACTGATACAGTAAGGAAAACCAGGCAAACTTGCAGGCACACGGACCGTCCTCCGGACCCGAGCCGTTCGCCTTTACGTTGTCCTCCTTTATTTGGTTTTTAGTGCCACTTGGTGAGTCAAATTTCCATTGATGCTCCTAACATGATATCTGAGACAGGAACGGGTCCATAGTACCTTACGCTAGCCGTATAACTGAGGGTGTTAAGCACGACTGGGTAAATTACGTGAAGAAAAACTTACTTGAAAGGGTTGGCATTGCAGACCGTGACTGCCGGGAACTTCATGGTCTTAAAGCCAATAGAAAGAGATGATGTGACGTTATAGGAGAGGTAGGTGTTAATGAGGATACCCCACTGCCAGAAGACCAGAGATGCGAAGAGCAGCGTTAGGAAGAACCAGATTAATTTCTTCTTCGGCCCCTCTTTGATGATGCGCTTTGGGCCGTGGGTGTTGGTGTTGTCGCAGTACCAGACCAGCAGCTCCTTGTAGGTGTAGCCCGGGCCCTTCTGCAGGCGGTGCAGCGCCCGAATGAAGTACTTCTTCAGGTTCATGCTGCTGTCTGCAAGTGGAAGAAAAGGCATCAAACCAGCTATGTTAAAAGGCAAGGCTTGTATTACGCCAAGTGTACTTGTATTGTCAGCAAAGCAGAACTGGAGTAGTTATGTGATGGCACGACCGTGATTTTACAACCCAGGAGAAATTCAGAGCAGATGTTCTGCAGGGTCACACCATGGCAGTGAAATGGCGTGGAGCCCCGCACCTCCTGAGAGGGTACAAGGGGGAGGTTTGTGCTTTGCAGTTCCAAAAGCGGTGAATGTTTTTGTCACATCCCTTCTGGGGTCCCTTCTGGCCCCACGAGAGTTAAGTGACTTGGACCTGCTGGACATGGCCGTGCCTGCGGTGACTTGCAGAGTGCTGGCCCCCAGGCTGTGCAGATGTTGCACCAAATAACAAGACAACTTTTTAGGAAGTCGGTGTTTTGTGAGCAAACTGGTACGTCTCTAACACCGCTTGAAACCTTTGATGACACTAGCTGGACCAAGCAGTACACGCACGAGCTCGTTTCAGGTAGAATTCAGGTTTAGTATTCAAGCTAAGTCAGGGCTTAAGGCAATTTTCCTTAAAAGTAAAAAGTATTACAGTGCACCGGGCTATTGGAGGGGGCAGGAGAAGAGGACCTGGAACCAGCAGCACCTTTCCCAGGACCAGGAATGCTGTTCAGTGCTGCTGCCCGCCAGAGGAAGGACAACGGATTGGTTTTTTCCACCAAATTCCTTTGCCTTTCAGATACTATCGGTATGCTTCCACTGCTCATGTGAGGGATGCTGCATATTTTACATTCATATTGTGAGTAAATAGAACATTTTGTGCTGCTATTTTAAGGTGAGAATTTGTGTTACTAAATCTTAATATCCCGAGGCAGGATTTCAAAACAAACCCGAGTCAGCTGCTTAGAACATTTTTCAGATTTAAACTGTAGAACAGAATTAAAAATTAATGCTGCGTATAACTCAACATCCTAGAAGAAAGAATGCTGAAATAATACAGCAATATTTCAATACCGAGCTGTACTCAGCAATGCAGAAACTAGATTAACACCAAGTTACTTGTAAATAGACTACCAAAGGTACAAAAGGAAGCTGAAGGGTGCGCACACTTGGGGAGCGGGAGCAACTGTGTCCTTCTTACTTTTAGAAAAGAAAATAAAAAAAGGTAATACAGATTCATTGATTTATTGGCCAGATCTGCAAAATCTCCTGAGTAGTATGTACTGAGTTCGATAGAAGTAAAGAACCCATAGATGTTATGATGTCTCACTCCATGATGCGTCATCAGAGATGATGATTTTCATTGCACACCCTATTACATGTCATGTTAGACGTAGCCTGACACCATGAGGTCTCGATGGGAGAGTGCTTTGGAAAGAGGGAACTCCAGCTGCTTCCTCCAAGATTTGAGGGCAGGCTCTACTCTCATGTGAAAGCATTTTGTTCTCCAAGGAACACGTGTCCTGGGACTTGGACCTCCTGGACCTCCTGGACCTCCCGGACCCCCAGCCCCCCAGCGCATCATCGTCTCATCCTCCGTGAACTCGTGCCACAGAGGTTCCCACCCACAGCTGCCTGCAGAAGGGTTTATTCACAGGAGGAGCTTACACTGCATCAGACGCTTGCTAGCTTTTGGGCAGGACTATAATGAAAACAGGAGCAACAACCTTAGCCTCTGCTTAATTACCCATGGCTGAAGGGAAGACGTGAAATGCATGGCCGTTCTGCCCGAGTCTTCTGCTGCTGGGTGCGAACGCAAAGCCATCTCAAGGCACAGCCTCAAGATTGGTTTCTGCTTTATAAAACGGTATCATCAAAATACATTTAAATCCAGAGAGACTAGCAAGGCAAACTAGTAAATATTTTCCGCCTTTTAAGAAATCCAATAAAAGATTTAGATTAGATTAAAATTTAAAACACACCTACACTGCACTGGGCAAAATCCAGCCTGGCTGGACCTGACTGGCCGCATGCCCTGCAGCCTCTGTTTGCTCTGCTGCTTACAGACCGCACCGGCCAAACACGGAGCATGGGCTCCTGCTGAGAATCTGAGACCTGCCACGGAGGGATCCCAGTTTGTTGTACAGATCTTTGTGGGTTGCTCATCAACCTGACATTGCTGTAAGAAGGTATTATTTCTTTTTATATTGTTTTCTGAGGCTGAATTTTAGCTTTTCTTTTCCTGATGACAATGTTGAGACACATACTTAGGGTTTCAGGAGCACATGCAGAGTAAAAGCTCTACTTTCATATCTGAGTAAAGTTAAAGATTCTGAATGGCTAATTTTGATGCTGCTTTATCTTTGTTCATGGCTTTGCAGGAGTCACCCATATGCTTATTCTCCACCTTGAATTTATTTCTATTTAAGCACCTAACCTGAGAGTGCTCTTGCAAAGTCACAGTGTGCTTGCTAGCAATAGCAATGGGAAGATGCTGCACTAGGAAAGGAAGTCCAGCTCCAAATCAGTTTTAAGCAAAGATTAGAGTGCTTCCAAGCTCACTTTATCTCTTCAGCTCACCAACCGTAAAAGCGCTGTGCTGAAGGGCAGCATTTTCACATTTTTAAGTTACATCCTGACCACGCTAGTTTTTAGATATGTTTTAAACTGATTCAGAACATTTTTTTTCCCTGATGTCAAAGCTATGGGACCTGTTCTTTGCAAGCACTGCTCCATCCCACAGCCCCACAGGGCACCTGCCAGCGGGAGCACAGGGATGGGGATGGGGACAGGGACAGCGCCAGCTGGAAGAGCTGCCTCACGCAGGATGCCTGCACGATCCCTGCCCCACCATGAAAACACACGGATCCCAAAATTAAAAAAACAAGTTAACAAAGGTGTGCTTGCAATACAGCCAAGCAGACAGTCACAGGTTTTGTAGGGGACATCTTAACATGGCAGCAGAGCGAAAGACTCAAGTTTACTCTTCCTCTAGGTATAAGCTGTGCTTTCAAATGGAAGGTCGTTGGATAAAAGAAACAACATTAAGCAAAAGCTGCACTTGACCATACTTGGATGGCATTTTTTCAATCTTTTTCGCATTTTAATAGTTTTCTTACCTTTATTTCCAGAATGTTTCCAAATAGACTGCTTCTTTCTTTCTCACTGCTGAAAGCCACTCTGTGCAAGGTGCCTTGCCCGATCAGAAGCCAAAGCCCCTGTTACTGCGGGGCTCCTTGCCCCAGGCACAGAAGGTCAGTGCTCGGACGCTGTAGCTGTTCGGAAGGGCTTTGGTACCAGTTTTGGTGCCAACCTGGAGCCTGTCCTGCGCTCTCCCATCAGCAGGCTGTACCTGGAGCAGATGGGTAACAAATGAGGGACGACAAGACCCACCCTCCATCAGCACACAGATAGCCGTCACCCCTTCCTAAAACCCCCTCCGGAGAAAAGGAGCGGAGGCTCTGGTGGGACAGGAGCCAAGGAGATCAGGGCTGGGGACTCAGAAGGTGCTTCCCCCTTGATGGACATGTGGCCCTGCTCCTGCTGGTGCATGGCATGCAGGACAGTCTCACGGTTACAAAAATCTGTCCTTGCTGCTGCCCTCAAATCCCCCGTTATTTGCACAGTGTGCGAAGCTCGAGGTCCTGGACATTTGGCAGCTCCCAGCTGCCACTCACTAGTCTTATTTCTTGTTTGGTTGCTCTATTTCCAAGGCCCTGCTCAAGGAAGGGTAACACACACCCGTTAGGCTCCCCCACGCCTCTTCCTCCTTTGCATTTTTTGTTGTCACACCGCTCTGTTTGCAGGACCAGTCTGTAATATGCAGATAAGAACTGGCTTCGTCTCCTTTGTAGGTGAGCTGTAGCAGTGCGTTACTGCTGCTTTACAGCCCCAAAGGTCCCCGCAGCGCCTGCAGCTCACGCCGTGCTCTGCAAGCACCGACCTCGCCAGCCCATGCTGGACCCTCTCTGGGGAACAACCGCTGCTTCCCTTGCCGCCTCCCCACTGCCGTGCTTTGCTCTGGGCTGTCCCTTGTCAGCACACTGGTGTCATCTAAAACGACTTTCAGGAATGGACCCCAGGGCCACAAGACCCCTGCAGTGCACAGGGTGCCACACGCCCTTCTCCTGGCAGTACCCGCATCCCCCTGATGATCAAATCTGTCCTAAAAGCAACTTGCGCCTGGTTCTAACATGGTTTGCTTTGTGCTGTGACGGAGGTGTCCTCACCTTCCCCCAGCAGCCGCGAGTCCAGCCCTGCATCACCCCAGCATCATCCCAGGTGAAACTCCTCCACCTTATGGGTGAGATCAGACTCCCACGTTACGAAATGATTGTGTTGACAGCGTTGAATCTCCTCTGGGGTTTTCCTAGGGCAACTGCCACTTAAAGGAAATAAAGACATAAGCAAAACTCAGCACAGTCTTGGAGGCTCCAGGGTGGTACCTCAGCTGCAAAATCACTCCAACACTGCTGGGCCTGGTATTGCAATTATTCAGTACTTTCTCTGCTGGGACACACAACAGTCATTCCTCTTTGACCACCCACTGCTCATCTGCCATCTTCTCCAGAGCCTTGTTTTCCTAGAGAAGACATTTATGCTATCTAGTGGTATTTTTGCAAGTTAGAGGAAATCTTTCTATTACATCACAAGTGTACAGGTTGGCAGTTGAAAAAGAAAAGTGGAGCAGTAACATGTCAGCGAGCAATGAAAGCCCTTCCTGAGCGTGGGGTCACAGAGTGCCCAGCAGATGCTTTGCCTTTCTGTTGTGTGTGAAGAGAGAGCGGCCACCGCACGCAGCCGCCGGGTCAGATGCCCACAGCTGCCCCAATCTGCGCAGGCGCCTCCGGGTCTCTAATCCCGACTGGCACGTGTACAGCACTCGAAGAGTATTTACAGTCTGGAAGTTTAGATAGCATTTGCCTGACTCTCTGTACCCTACATCAGACGCTCCATCCCTTCTTTCCCTGCCTGCCTAACCCGGTGTTTCCCATGATGTCCCTGTCTCCTAGGATGATGACAAGCCTTACTCCTCACGTGCCAGTAAGGTCACGTTGCTGTTGCCGAGAGTTAACTCTGCTGCTTGTGCAATGAACAACATGAATCTGGGAACATAAGAGGAGCAAACCCCCCCCAGCAGCTCCCTCCCCACCTGCAGATCTCTTATTCTGCAATAAGGCCGATGTCCCGGAGAGGGAGCATCCTCTGCCCTCACCCGGGAGGCAGCAGCCTGGGGTGGGTGGCACATTTCCTGCAATAAAGGAAACCGACAGCGAAATATTCAGAAAGCTGCGGTTCGCTTCTATACCTTTTGTCAGGGAGATTAAAGAAAACCCGGTGTAAAGAGAGGTTAAGTAAGACGACTACACCTGACTGCACACCGTGCACATCCCGAATAACCGACTGGCCCGAAAACCTGCACCGTTGTTGCAAAAGCTTGCAAAGACCGGATGACTTCACGTCTGTATCAGTGCAGAAAGACACCATGACCGAATTAAAGTTTTGCATTCCGCCCCCCCC
>WAAD01035315.1:288537-311044 GCA_013389945.1 Fregata magnificens | reverse complement strand
CCCCACGGGGACCCCCGGCCCCACGGGGACCCCCGGCCACGGGCGGTGCGGGGCCAGCGGCACCAGCCTCCCCGGGACGCTGCCCGCTCCCGCTCCACGAGGTGCTGAGGAGGTTGTGCCTCCATCCCGCTGCTGCGAGATGAGCACCTGCCCTTGGCGTTTCCCCAAAAGCAGAAAAAGTCCCATTAGAACGGCGGGCGTGGGGGAAGGCGCGCTGGGGTGGTAGCGGGGATGCGGGCAGTCGCTTGGAGGGCGCAGGGAGAGCTTCACAGCGGGACCGGGTCTTGTGGCCGCTGCCCTGACCCCTGCGCTGCAGCAACTGACCGTGTGTTTCTCGGTCTGGTTTGAAACGTCCCGGGCGCCAGGACATCACCTCGCCGCTTTGGCTTCCCTCGTGCCAACCATCGCCCATGACAGGCCTTTGACACAGATTAAATAACTGCAGGTGAACTGCGCTAATATTTTCAAACAGTTTTATAATCCTTTTTTTAAAATATCGTATAATCTTTTTTTAAAGAAGTGTAAGATCTTAAATTTTTATTTTTCGCCTTAAAAAAAAGTCTCCCTGAGCAGCTGTGTTTACTATCAAGACTGCTGCTGGGCACACTTTCCTGGCAGTGTTTTGTACACCACGCGTCTTTCAAGTGCGGGCTACAGAGGGTGTTGATGCTTAAATAGAAGGGGCAGAACTCTGCCTCGGTGGCACGGGCAGGCTGAGTCTGAAAGGTGACGAGCTCTTGCCAGGAGAAATGAACTCTGCTTCCATAACATGACAACGAAATTAAATGACTAAGCAGCTTTTCTGTTTGCTTCTGAGGGTGGAACGCGAGTGGCTCGGACGGGGCCGGCTGCCCTCATGAACACGCTCGTAGCCCGGTGGGCTGCGATTTTCACAGTGGTTAGCATGTACTTTTGCATTTTATGACTTAACCTTAACCTTATGTGTCTTGCACACTGATTCCTGTTGATCACGTAATTATGCCTCAGGGTGGCTGGAGAGGCGCACGCCCCGCATCTATTTTCTGTAGTTTCCTGCACTGGGGCCAGTGCACTGCATGCCGTGGGGTGGGATCCCTGAGCCCAACACTACTGTACAAACACGGTTTAGAGGTAAAACCCTGAGCATCTTGAGCAACTGTGGGAGACGTTAACTCCTCACAACAGAACAGTAAACATGTATAAACTTCCTTGGAACTATAAATCACCACAGAGCAGCAAAGCATTGTAAACGGTAACGATTGCCTCTTGCTAGGAAAAGTAATCACAGGTTCTTGTTCAATCAGGACTTGGTCAGACTTCCCCAAATGTCCCCGTGTTTCGTTGTTTGAGAACAAAAGGGATTTTTATTTTTAAATTGCACAAGTGTACCTCCTACCATTATGTCAGAAGTGGAATGCGGGATTGTGTTTAAACAGCATTTCCAAGTGAAGCTAGAACGAACAGGTTTGATGGTGAGTACCAGTACTTACCCAGTTTCTAACCTCTGTCCTGTCAAAATAATTGCCCTTCTATTGCTACTTATTTCCCCGGAGAACAATGTCTGTTACCAGCACTGGCAGCTCTAATGCTGAAAATAGAGCAGGCTGCATTTGTTCAGTGGTTTGAAACATCAGCTGTGAAGCCAAATGACCTTGAATTCGTCTTGACTTTGCGTTGTCTCTCTCGCTTGCCTCATGAGAAAGTTTATTTCATAAGCAAAAACCTCCTGCTAACAATACAGCTGAAAAACACTGTGGAAAGCTCTTCTGCATCCCAGGCATTGTGTTCCGAGTCGGGGTGTTGTGCTGGCGTGATGCACCGCTGACAGCAGCTAAATACAGCTGAGAAACTGGATACATGGGGCAAATCAGCCCAGAAAATGGCACCATCGGTCTAATCTGTAGTGTTTCAAAAATATCAACCGGTCCTAAACTTATCTGGTAAAATGAAAATTTAATGGTGGCTGGAGTGGATACAAAGAAGGCTGGAGAGGTTTCTGGGTGGGTTTTTAGGCCTGTATGTAAAGATGAAGAAGAGCGGAGGTGCTTGTGCTGGAGCCCAACGCAGAGACCCAAGGACAGCTCTGCAGGAAGGAAATCACCCCCAAATTACAACCCTGTTGGTAGGACTGAGTTCAGGTCACTGGAGAAACCATATGACTCATTCGTATCTGGTTCTGTGTAAATCAGCATTGCTTTTGGCCAAATTGTGCCCTTCGGCACGGTGCGGGGGGGTGAGGTCCTGTTGGGGGTCCCAGCCCAGCGCAGCTGCAGTGGCGGCCGTCAGACCCGAGGTCACTTCTCGGGGCTCAGGGGTTTCATGAGGATTTGAAAAGGCTCTTTGGGCTCCAGAAATGGGAGAGGTGCCGTGGCTCTGCTGCCCCGCGATACCTGCCTGGCCTCTGCAGGAGGTCCCCTCCCGGGCAGCCCCTCTCCCAGCCCGGGTGCCGGGACGGCGTGGCCAGCCACCCTGCCCATGGCCGACGATAGGCACCACCAGTGTACACACACCTGCTAATTAGATTGCCATTTAGCAGGAGCTGCGAGATATACGTGCTAAATATTAGTCACGTCTGCAGCCTGGCTTCCAGTCGGACAGCTCTGGGGTTTGCAGGCAGCCCTGCTGTAAGGGAGGAGCACCCCGGTCCCCATCTCCATTGCTCACCCCGCGTTGGTGGTCGGTGCTGCAGCCCCGGCAGCGGGGAGGCTGCTCCTGCTCCGCTCTGCCGAGGGAAGCTGGGCATCACCCATCCCCATGCAGGGTGCAAACGGGCTCATTCAGCACTTTAATTGCTCGGTTTATCGGGTGCACTTTCAGAGACGTGCTGTCACTAAACAAAATAGAGTAATTTAGTTGTGACCAGTAAAATCACAGTCGAATGACAGCGAGCATCTCACCAGCCAACCTACACCGGTAACCGCTGCGTATAAAACCTTTTTAACTGACCTCTGTTTGCATTACAAAGATCAGGCAGTAAAACAGAGACTGGTTTTGTTTTACAAGCAGCAGAAGAGGGGAGGGAAGCAGCCCCCCCCGGCCCGGCTCCTGCACGCCTGGC
Organism: Fregata magnificens; assembly: GCA_013389945.1. Classification (NCBI taxonomy): domain Eukaryota; kingdom Metazoa; phylum Chordata; class Aves; order Suliformes; family Fregatidae; genus Fregata; species Fregata magnificens. The sequence continues at coordinate 308,007 of WAAD01035315.1, read as the reverse complement.
ACAGCGTGGTCAGCCGGCAGCTACGGCCTGGCTGCAGGGCTGGCGGGAGAGGGGCTCGGTCCGTGCCGTGGCTCGTGCTGCTGGGGTGCGGGTACCACCGCTCTGTGCAATTCTGCGAGCTATGCTGTCGGCTCCAGAACGGGAGGGATGGGGCAAAACCCAGCTCAGGTACAGCTCCCTTCAGCCTGAGCGTCAATGACATTGGTCATTGCATCCCGAGTCGCCCCACCGAGGCTGCACTCCTGCGGTGGGTGAAACCGAGCAGGCTCTCGGCGCAGGGCCGCAGCAGGCTACGTGTTCAGGCAGCGGTTTGTCACTGCTGGGGTTTCCCCAGACCTGCTCCGTAGCTAATCGGTGTGACAGGGAATTAGTTGCACTCATTTGCCTTTTCTGCTTTAGAAGTTTACTGGAAAAAATAACCAGCCTGCCATGACTCCAGTGCCTAAGGATGCGGTAGCTGCGGGTGAGCTCAGGCCCCAGGGATGCCACGCTGCCCCAGTGCAGGCCAGGGAGCACCAGCGCGGCGCCGACGGGATGGAGCACCGTAAAGATCCCCATGGGCCGGTGCTTTATGGTCCTCTCCCCTCTTCTGGGGGAAATGTGAAATATTTTCTGACCGGTGACTTTTTATAACAAGAACAAGAGCAAGGGATGATTACCCTTTGTGATTATCTAGGGGAACAGGTTGTACCTTTCAGGATTCGTTATGCAAACTTGGGTGAGAAGGTCTTAAAACACAAGCGAGGAAGGTAAGAGGTGTTGTGGAAACAGTGTGATTCACCAAGGCTCTGGCCAGTACCAGCATTCAGCCACGCTTCACGGTGATCGCATCTCCCCTGCGACTGCGGCACATTTTAAATTACAGGTGAATAAATCTAGTGAATACACACATTTTTCCATCTGTAGAAACATATTTGGACAAAGTACGTGAGTGGAAGGAGACAGAAGTGATCCCGTATCAGCACGCTGGATGGGGCTGGGCTTGTGTTTGGAGACCCTGGAGGTTTGCTCTCAGGTGGGCATGAGCTGGGCAGGAGCCCGGCAGGTCGGGGATGGCACTGGTTCATGTCACTCGGCCCAACAGGGGCTTTGCTGGCGAGCGTCCCCTCCTGTGCTTCGCGTCCCGCGGCTTTTGGGAACGCAGCTTGACGGCAGGGCTGCCAGGGCGAAAATGCCGTCTGGGGTGGCACGGGGCACGGCGTTGGGGCGCGAGTGTGTGGAGAGCTGCGCGGGGCCGGCAGCCTGCCTGTACGCCCGGCAGCGCGGCGAGGCTTGGCCCTCCGGGGGGATGCGGCTCCCACCCGGCTCCTTCTGTAAGGGAAACTGAGGAAACTGTAAGGGCAAGGGAGTGTAAGACTGGGGGAGACAAGGCGGTACAGGAGTGTGAAAAGAAAGTGCCAAAGCACGGGTGATGATACAAGAGAGGACAAAATGCCAGGAACATGTTGTCCGTGGCCCTGAGGGTGGGTGCGTTTCCCTGTTTATACCTCCGGCTGTGTTGCAACCAGGCTGGGGAGCAGGCGCGGCTGCCAGGTCAGCGCCCCGAGCCCACGGCTGCTCTCGCCTGGGCTGAAGGGAAGAGCCCCGGTGCAGCGTGGCCAGCTGCTGCAGGAACCTGCCGCGTGGCATTCCGTTCTGTGCCGCAGGGATGGCTGGCAGAGCCCCTGCCCACTGTCCCCACCACCCCCACCGCTACCCCCAGATCCCCGGGGCTGGGGCGTCCTGAGCCCCCACTGCTCTGGAGAGGGATGAGTGGGATGACCCCTCTGGAGTGGGATGAGCAGATGAGTGGGATGAGCAGGATGCATGAGAAGAGCCTTTGCTTTTGTGAAGACAGGGTACAGATGGTGAAAGAGATTTCATAAAAAACCCTGAGGGGTTGGGGTGCCCTTGCTGCCGGAAAGCATCAGTCCCAAGAGAAAAGCTGTTCAGGAGGGATGTGGTTGGATAGTTGTGCTGTTCCTTCAGAAAGCATCGAGCGCCCTGTGCGTGCAGTGCTGAGAGCTGCAGCCCAGTGCTCATTTTGGGAGCAATTGTGTGGCCACGGGCCAGCAAGTGCAGCCCAATGCCCGGCAGCCCCCACCTAGCAAGCGACTGTGCACAGCCCGGTGTGCGCGTGGGGCTCGCGGGGCCGGCCGGGTCAGGCCAGCAAGTGCACGCTGGTGTGCAGGCAGAGCTGGGCGGGCGCACGTGGGTGTCTGGCAGAGGAGATGGCTGTTGCTGGCGCTGCCCTCAGGAACAGCGTGGCATTGAGCCGCCGGCACAGCGTGGGGCACAAGGAGACATCAACGAGCAGCGGGGAGAGCTGGGACCGGTGCTGCCACACGGCCGGAGCAGCAGCTCCAGGCTCTCCCTGCATAGGAGGGAAGTCCGGTTTCTCGGATGGGATTGCCCAGCCTGGCCTGGGATTTCTTCTCTCCTTCCCCTCCTTAGGCATCGGTCACGCTCAGCCCCAACTCTCACTCTTCCCAGGGTTCATCAGCCGCGACCAGCGCTGCCTGCCCAGCCCCGCTGACGGCATTACCCGCGTGTGCCGGCGGAGGCGTGGGGAATCGACGATGACTCTGCACCTCCCGGTCCGTCCTGTTCGCAGGGAGATGCCGGCCTCAGGATTAGTGCCAGAGCCGTGTCACAGCATGTCACTGCAGAGGGCAGCTGCTGCAATTGTGGGTTAACCTCTGACTAACGCTTGCCTGAAACTGCTCCAGTGCTGCCACAGCTTGGGCCTGTGCTTGGGATGCTCCCGGGGCTGAGGCTGCTCGAAAATGCTTCCACAAAGCACCGAACGCAAGCTGGGCTGGCTCAGACCTGGGGTCTGGCAGTGGGGAATTGCTCCGGGGAGCTGCCCAGCTCCGACCGCATGGTGTTGACTGCTGCGGTGTCACCTGAGACAGGACTTTCAAGCCAAGGCAACGATTTTGTACAGTAAAGTACCCGCCTGCTGGCACCCTCCGTATTGCACACCCGGCTGCCGCAGCCTCCCGAGCGGGTTTGAGCCCCGGGAGCAGTACTGGTCTGGGGCTCTCTGGCCGCAGCTCCAAGCAGAGGGAAGTTGCTGCTGCGTGTCGAGAACGCCTGTTGCTTTAGTGTGTCATCAACGGGCTACTGGGGTCTGGTGGCAGCTGTGGCTGCTGCTGGTGAGGTAGCACCAATTTCCCAGACCGCGGTGCTTCAGCTGAGCAGGAGGCACGGGTGGGCTCTCGCGGGGCAGAGCCCCTCGCTTGGGTGTTTCCTGGGAGGTCTGACTGGAGAACACAGCAGCAGCAGAGCTGCCATAGCCCTGCGAGTCCCTTCGTGGGTGTCTGGAGGAAAGACCTCCCGATGCTGACAGGTATGGAGCTGGCTCACCCCTCCCTGAAGGTGAAAGGGTAAAACTAAAACATCCACGATCTCCAGCCATGTCCCGGCCTCCCCAGAGCTGTGCCTCATTGCAGGGCACAAGTGGAGGCTCAGAGCCTGAAAGGGTTTTCCATAGGCATGTGCTGGAGATGCCTTTCCCCAGCCCAGCCCCATTTACATTAATGAGGTATTTAACTCCTAAACCTGTTTGTGGACCACTGCAATGTCACCCAGCGTGGAAGGGGGCCCGGGCAGCCTTTAACCCTGTCGGTGCTGCCTGGCTGCATCTGCTGGGAGCAGCTTTGGGCAGCCAGCCCTTCGCTCTGAGGGAAGCTGGAGTTACCCCTCCAGGCTGACATCCCCGGGCTGCTGCACCCCGTGGGGCTGGGGGCAGCGGTGCCCTGGCCAGCTGGGATCGGGATGGGGCTGGGCTGTGCCTCAGATGTGTTTTCCAAGGAATATGTGACTTATTGTTCATTGTCACATCCTGGGCAAGTTTTTAATCCCAGCTGACTGGGAGGTTGGATGATCCCATTTTTCTCTGGATTACCAGGTGAAATTCTGTCTGACAGGGGAAACCACACACCCTTCCCGCATTTGGCCGTCCTGTCTTTGAGTCACTTTTGTGCTGGCTGTTCATGCCAAGCAGTGAAACAAGCAGAGTCAGGGTGAGAGTCTTGTTTTCCACTCAGGAAAAGCCTTTGCCCAGCAGTTTTGATTCTCAAAAGTACTTAAGCAGCAAGTCCTGCCACTGCAACTGGAGTTTGTTTCTGCACAGCTGCCCGTCTCTCCATGGTTTTCACGGCAGGTGTTTGCACACTTGTGTCAAAGGAGCTGGGAGCACCCGGAGAGCCACCGGTGGGCGAGACCAGCAGCGGGACTGATGCCTGCTCTGTAAGTGCTTCCACCACAGCTCGGACAAACCAACCTCCAAACTCCTGGTGGCAGGACAGGAGCCTGCATAGCCTTTGCAGTGCTCCTTTGGGGCACGGGGGTAGGTCAGGACAGTAACTAGAGAAATCAGGCACCCACAAGCAAAACGCTTGAGCTATTTGGGTTCGGGTTGGTTGGGAAGATTTCGCTGAAAAAACAGATTTGGTCCATGCCCCTGAAGGCTGTTATGGGGCAATTGTGTATTGAGACAAAGCCAGCTCTGGCTATGGCCAGCAGACTCCGCAAGGAGGTGTATGGAGGTGTCCATTCCCTAGCAGGTCAGAGAAGGGCCAGCAAGCTGTGTGTGTTTTCAAACCCCATTTCTGTCTGGGCATCACTTGCTGGTAGAGGCACCGGTGGATTCCTGCCGTCCAGCAAACCTTCTCTGTGCAGCTGGATTTTCCTCCTCCTCAGCTCCCCCCACCCCCCACGGCAGCTCCTCCATCACCCGCAACTTTCTCCCCTCCGGCAGCGGCTGCTGCTGGGAGCCGCAGAAGAGCTGAGCGAGGTTTGCCCGCTGCGTCTCCTCTGCTCCAAAGGGCCGGTCCTGGCGTGCAGGCAGCCTTTCCCCGTGAGTCACTGGCACCTGCCTGCTGCAGGTGTGTTTCAACACCTCTCCCCAGCCCGTCCTTTGCCCTGTGCCAAGGCAGCGCTGTGCCTGCGATGCTACCTGCACCCTCACTGTGGTTTTGGGTACCGCAGCCGCTTCCCTGCAGCCCCACGGTGCCAGCGAGCCGGGGGCTGCCTGCTCCCAAGCCCTGTCTGGGGCTGGCTGGGCTCCCACCGTGTGGCACGAGTCTCCTGGGAATACTGTCCCCATGGGAAGAGACCGGGGTTCCCACCTGACCCTCGGAGAGGTGGCTGCAGTGGCGGAGGAAGGGATATTGCCAAACCACAAATTTTACTGCCTGTTGTTCCCAGAAACTCCAAGCTGAGTTTCTCAAACGCTTTGAGTTTATGATGTTTAGCATGTGTCGGACCTGATTCTCGTACCATCCTGGGTAGTTTTCTGTGTTTAAGATGACTCAGGAGTTCAGTAGCATTTAATTTACAATGAAGTAATCCATTTCTGTAGCTACCCTGTGGCTTTCTGCCTCCCGAGGATTATTCATACAAGGAGAAAAGGTGCTGCACCTGCCCTGAGAAGTAAACACAAAAAGCACCTACAGAAAACCTGTGCTTTTCCAAAGACTTTAAAGTGAACCTTCACGCCAAAAAGCACCCAGCAGGACACATGTCCCAGGTTATCGGCCAGAGAGGCCTTACAGGCATGCTGCAGGGGAATGCTGTGCTTCAGCAGCCTTGCTCTCAATCAAATGATATTTTCTTTATTAGAACTGCAGTTATCGGGTATAAAGTTTGACCAGTCAATACAACTGCTTTCTTGCAGGATTGGCACCACTTAGGTTATTTTTGAAGGCTTTTGTTTTGCTCTGGGAAGCCTTTAAAAGTACAAAGCTTTCTAAAATTACCACTGGTTGAAGTGTCATCTGCTTTACAGCTCTCACCAAGGTCTGGCTTTGCTCTAACGAATGCGTTACTGCGAGATTTTGTCCGTGTTGTGAATTTACAGGTACCCCAGAGAAAGATCTGGGAACCAGCCTGTGGCATCCACAGTTTCTGGCTGCCACCGTGATAGGAAGCGTGGCTGCTGATGAGCATCAGGGACACAGCTACCCTCCAAGGCCATGTGCCCTCAGCCTGTCCCGAGCTGTGCTGGCTGCCGGTGCCTTCCCCGGCCGCGGGACCTGGGTGCAGCACGATGCTCTAGGCAGCAGCTGCAGGGGGTTTCCTTCCTTCCCAGAGGGGCTGATTGCATGATTAGCACTTGCTGATTTAACCCAGCTCTTGGTGCTGAGGGTTGCTGGGAGTGGGGCAGAGTTACCTGAGCAGCCTGAGAGGAAGATGCATGTGAGTGGGCTCAGCAGCAGAGAAGGAGCTGTGCTGTCCCAGCAGCAAGTGGAGGCCCTACAGCCCCTCCCTGGTAGTGCCTGCAAGCAGAAGTGAGCAAAGCTTGCAGGTCCTGCAGGGAGCTGCAGTCTGTTGAGCGCTGTTGCCTGTACAGGTAAGGATGAGGAACAGAAGAATTGTGGTATGTCCCACTTTGCAATGTTTGCTTGCTTTTTCCCAGGGAGATGTCCTCCCCGCCCAGATGTTCATAGGAGGCTGTGCTTTGTAAGAGTTGGAGTCAAAATTGACCCTAGCAACTATCTGTACCTGGAAGAAGGTCCTTAGTCAGGTGTTACTGAGCCAAACCAGCTCCTATATAAATAAGCAACAAAATGGAAAGGAAGGAGCTTATTTTAAGATGTTATCTAGCTTTGAAGTTTGCTGTTACTTCCACTGCTGCTGTAGTCGCGACAGCTCGCACCTGTAATGCAAAGGGGGAGGTGGCCCCGGTCTGCACATGCCTTTTGTAGGCTACCCCAGCATTTTTCTCTAGGTCTGTTTGGCTACTGTCGCAAACGGGGCAAGTCCAGTGTAACGAGTGCCGTTATTTGATGCTGTGTTAGAGGGGTGATGGGGACAAGCAACGGTTTGCTCCGAGCACCTCACCTTTGTGTGTTAGAGAAGGGGCTCTGAGGCAGAGCAAACCCAGTTCTCTCTTCTCCTATGGTCTCCAAAGGACTGTCCAGGAGTGGAACTGTCTGGAGGCACCTGAGGTTCCAGCATTTGCAGTCACCTTGCTGGCTAATGCTGCTTTCTGAAAGGCATTTTCACCATGTACCTGCTTGTGCCCCCGGCTCCCCCCAGCCTGCTCCCAAGCCAGGTCTAGCAGCACTCTGCAGAGGAGCCCAGGGCACCTGGAAGCCCCAGGACACACAGGCAAGTCCCATAATCTCTTGGGATGCCTGCATGGAAGTAACTCATGTATTGCTGATTTAAAAAAAAAAAAAGCAGTTATTAAAAAATATATCTTTATTTTTTTCAGTTTATCAGCTATTTAAATAACCCAGTTAAAATATGTTTTATTGCACATAAAAGAACCTTTCTGGATTCTCACTGTCCTATATAAAATAAGCTTATATAGAGAAAGGAAAAGAAAGACTTCCTTACACTTACACACATGCTCTCGATCACTCTTGCTCTACAAAAACCCTAGGCAGCCAACCCGGTGTAGGCTATATTCATCCTCAACATCTATACAGTGTGCTCTAGGCAGCTAAGAATCGGCTATGGTAGGGAAAAGTCAGGGGCAGGACTGGGAGCAAGGGGAAGGGCGCTGCCACCGCAGCCGGGTGCCTTGGAGGTCTCTCCACAAGCACTTCGCAGCCACGCAAGTACAGGCAGCAGCCTCTGGCTGGCCTGTGGGGTGGGGAGGGTCCAGCGCGGTGGAAGTAGCACGGTGCGGCGCACAGGAGGCAAAATGCAGGGTGTTGACGCAGCATGGTGGAATGGAGGGGGTGTAAGCAAGGTGGACAACATACCAGTGGGGCAGACGTATCCTCCGGCCACCTCCCTTCAGGGCTGTGTGTGGAGCCCAGGGCAGCTCCAGCCGCCGCTGCAGCCCCGTGTGGCTCTGTCCCCTCCCCGGGCACTGCTAGCTCTGGGACAGGCGGCCAGGCGGTGAACTGGGTGGCTGCAGGAGGGAAGTCCTTGCCCGGGGTTGAGCAGGAAAAGAGCAGCCAGCTCCCTTTGAGGCTTCCGGGAAGTCACGTGCGGCCAAGGCCAGGCACTGCTTAATGAGCTTCTCTGAGGTTACGTTTAATGGCAGGCTTGAGTGATGTAAAATGAAACAAGCTTGCAGAGTATGCAGTTCATTATTGTGATCTGAATTAGATTTCATGCCCTTTTCAGATGTTTCTTTTGGGATGACTTACTTAAGGTCTCCTACTCAAGCTGTGTAATAACTTGCTCTACAAGCCCATCTATGGCTATCCTAACTTTTCATCTCTCAGAATAAAGAGATCCTCAGGCTACCTTTGGAATCAGGTTCCTAATCAAAATTCAACTTCAGAGCTTTCCTTTTATCCAATGTGTGCTCTTCCCAAACCTCTGTCATGCCCCTTCCTACAAATGTCATCCTGCATTCCTGAAAGCCCTGGGTTTTTCCCACAAGTCAAGCCGCACAGCAGAGAGCAATTAGCATTAATACTCAATGTGGCATCAATCTTCTGCTGTGGAGTAATTCCTGCCCACTTACAATGGGGTGTGTGCAGTTGGTTGCTAATGTATGCCTCTGTCTGGCAACACATCCCAGCTCCATGCCACATCCTGCTCCAGCCATCTCCTGCAATGATTAACTTGAGAATTGATGTTGCTTGAAGTTCCTGATGTCTCTGAGCCCTTGGCTTTTGTGTCTGAGCTTTGCTCAGAGAAGCTTTGACTGCAAGTCCAATCCCTGAATAAGGGTCTGACCCTTCAGTGCTCATTTGGATACGTGCCCTTCACCCCTGGACACGTGGGTCCAGCACCCACCTCTTATTTTGGCACCTGGATGGGTGGAGAAATAAGCGTCAGTGTTGCCCAACCTCTAGTGTATCGGGCAGCTGCTCTGTGAACGCAGTCTCTAGCCGCAAAGTGCTGTAATTGGGGGGGGGAGTCCTGGGCAAGGGGTTGTCCTGGGGCAGCGGCAGGCGGAGGGCAGTGTTGAAGGTGGGCAGGTCCTCATCGATGCAGACAGGGTTATCATGGCCCTGCCGCTCCAGATCACCGGCCTGCGGTGGCTTCCCTGACTGGTCCCTTTTTCGGTCATTCCACCATTTCTTTGCCTTTTGCCATTGGCGCCGCATTACGATGGAAAGCGAATCGATGAAGAAGACTTCAACAATCTCAATGACGCAAACAACTGAGCAGCTCATCCAAAGGCCCAGCTGGCCTCCAAAGTTGGAAAGAAGAATGACGAGCTGGAAGACAAGAGAGCACAAGGTTATCAGCTCCCGTGGGTGCCTGACGCGTGTCCACGGCACCATTATGGCGTGCAGGGAGGCTGCACCAAGCTGGGGCACCCAGGGTCTGCTGTGAGTGCTACCAAATGCAGTGGGCCCTTCCTCTGCTGCCTGCATTATCCTCTCCTGCTCCACTTCAGTAGGAGCTCAGCGCTGCGCTTACCGCAGGCAGCCCGCAGGCTACCCTGGTGCAGGGCTTGGGACCAGACAGTTTGAAAAGTGGCCCCAGATAAAAGGGTTGCAAAGGGCAGGACCGGGCGTCCCAGGGTGCATCGTCTGTGGACAGTTTCCTGCCCCTGCCTGGATGGGACCACTCCCCTGGCAAGATGAAAACTTCCAGCCTGTCTGGGAGGAAGAGCCGCATCCTCCTGTTGCTGAGCAGGGAACTGCTGTGCTCACTTACTGTGTTGGCAGGATTCTCTGAAATGAATCTCTCGTTCAGGTCTTTGTAAAACACCATGAGGTTTGCGAGGTCCGTCCTGAGAGGAGGAACAGAAGGCAGGCTGAGGCTTTAGTAAAACAATAACATGAAACATACTGAAAAACTATGCAAATAACCAGTTGGACCAGTAGGGCTGGGCCGCTCTAAGGGAGCTTTTTCCCCAATTGCCATCATTAGGGCTGCTGAGATTATATCTGAGCTTGAGGTGCAAGCTAGAAACACATACATGGAAACTTACTTGTTCAGCTTCTTGTTGATTTTTTGCCCTTTGTCCCACGAGAGAACTCGAAGCATCCAGTCCTGGAAAAAAGACACAAAATACTGCTATAGCTGTGTGTGCTTGTGTAGAAATCCCCTGGAAAGGGAGCTCACACTCCACACCTCCTTGGACCAGCTTGGGTGCCAGAACGGAATGCGTGTGACGGGCCAGCTGTCCCCAAGGGGATGTCCCAGCCCACAAGCCAAATTTTAGTTTAATGGTGAACTGCTGGAGGGGAACTTCTGACCTGGACCCTACAAACTGAGCCTCTGGGAGGACCATCATTGAAGTGCTAGCGAATACCCCAGGGGCCCCCTGCTTCCGCGCTGAACCTCCGGGCTCATTTAATTCCCTGCTTCCGTGCTGAACCTCCGGGTTTATTTAATTCCCTGCTTCCGCGCTGAACCTCTGGGATTATTTAATGCCTTGTTGTGCTATGCTGTTGTCATGCCGGAGTGCAATTAGGAACTGACCTCTGACACGGCGGATGGCCACTGGGCGATGCTGGTGGTGAGTGCCCACTCCTTGAAGCTGGAGAGAGACACAGGCTGTCAATTGTCAGCTCAAACTCCCCCGCACATGCAGCATTTTACCTCTGGCTGTGGGCAGGACTTACCTGCAGGCATCTTTGCAGATTTGCTGGCAGCCCAGCTGCTCCTTCACGAACTTTTCATGCAGTCTGTAGTAGCAGTACACTGCAAGAAGGGAGCAAGACACATGTATGAGAAGCTGGAAAGAAAAGCAGTGATCTTTTGCTACCTGTGCTGGAGTGGCACTTTTGGGGTGTAGGTGGCCTTTGTGGCCATCACCTATGTGGTGGGCATAAAAAATCTGCCCTATAAATATCGCAAAATACTCTGAGAAGTGGTTGTCACTTGCTATAGGCATGAACAATTGCCTCACCCGGCCAAGTCCTCCACTCAACACAAATGACAAGCAATTAGGACAACTGTCAGAAGCAAGTCAATCTAAACAAGTGAGGCAGTTTCAGGCTCTGCGGTATGGAGTCTTAAGCGGGCTAAGGAAGATTTGCCTCTTCCCAGCGCGCTGTGGTGCTGGGTGCAGGCAGGGCCGTACTGACCAGGGACCGTGCTGTGGAGGGATGTGGCTGGCAGCAGGTGGTTGAGGCACGTGCAGTGCAGGAGGTGTTTTAATACTTACTCCAGTTGGGGTTTTTCTTGTAGTTGCAGTACTCTGCCCCAGCAGGTAAGGGCTGTGCGTACTGGGCACAGCCACACGAGTCCACCATGGCCTTCTGAAAGCAGGAGTGCAGGCAAATCTGGGGGAGATAAACCAAGAGCTGGTGTCTAAGAAGCACAGGCTGCTGCGCTTCTGCAGCACCAAGCTCCAGGCTCACATGCACCTAAAAATATCCTCTGTTTATGATAGTAGCAATAAGATGGGAACCCATTTCCCTGGGCCTTCAGGCTCCGTTCCTAGTGAATACAAATACAGGCAGAAAGTGCCATGGAGGGTTTAGGCTCTAGTGCAAGAAAGAACAATATAATCCTCGCTGAGGGGGCGTTTCTGTGAATGCCCCCACTTCCCCTACAGCCACCAAAAGCTTCAGTGTTGCAGTTGCTCTTTCCACAGCCAAGGAGGTTTTCGGTCTGCCATGGCATGTGGTCCATGAATGAACAACTAGGTGTGGGATGTGACTCACTAGTGAAAATGTTCACAGCTTCAACCAAATTGTGTTGGTGCATATTTGGAGACCTGAAGTTGTAAGGATTAATAGGGCAGTAGAGTCAATGTTTTGTGCTAAAACACTTAATCAGTTGGAACAAGCAGGAACTGAACTTCTCTTCTTGAAATCCCAGTCGTCAAGCCTTTTAGTCCCAGTCCCAGCCCTCCGAAGCCCTGAGTTTCGGTGAAGTACTGTTATTAAAAACCTGAGATAATGTCTGTGTGATCCTACCTGGCAATACATCACAGCAGATTTCAGGTATAATACCCCGTAAAACAAAAATCCAGCCTAGGCACATGCTTTGCAGTAGGCAGCAGCTAATATAATTACGATTCTTCAAGTGGAGAGTGCAAGAACAACTGACACTCTCCAAGAGGACCCAATTACAGAAACCATGCAAAATTAGTGGAAACTTACTCTGTAAACAAACATCCTGCTATCTGGATACTGATTAGATGGTATCTGTTATTCTTGGAGTCCTAAAGGTCACAATTTCTGGCTTCAAGGGTTACTAAGCTGCAACATTTACTTGGCCAATATTTTCCAGTCTCACATTGCTTGAAAATTGCCTAATGAGCTAATGTTCTCTCTTTATCTAACAGGGCGCCTAAGGGAACTTCAAACATGAACCACTTAGGAATAAAACTTGGATTTTTAAAAAGTGCTGTGGTATTTTACATCAGTGGTTAAAAGCAGTGACCCTACGCCTGGACTGTTCACATTATCAGATCCTGAACTACAGAATACTGTAAAGCTTTTTATAAAGGTAGTTTTCAAGCAACTGATAAAAACAAATGTAACAGATTTACCTGGAGTGAGTAGCTCTTGTTATAGAGATTTTCTACTGGTATGTCAGCACCAGTCTCCGTACAGTCACTGTAGGGTTTGCTCAGCTTGCGAGACCGAGTCTGAGAATCAGAGAAGAACAAATCTTGGTTTCTGGAGTTCACAGAGAAACCAAAGGATTTAGTGGCAGTTCATCACGATTCTGAAACCGTAAGTGATGGGGCAGGTTTGAACAGCATGTTTACCTTTTGCCATCTCAAATGATTTGTCAATAACTTGTCAAAACAAGGGGTTTTTGGTTTGTAATGTCCATTTCCCAAAACACTGCTCTGGCTGGATTATATGCTGTCTTTGTTGAAAACCTCTGCAGGAGTGCAGAGATGGTACAGTTGTAACAGTGAGGATTTTTCAAAGCAGAGTAATTCATATATACGTTCTCTCTCATTGCAAAGCCCGCATCCTTTATCCTGGATGTGTGTTTGTGTTTTGAGGGAAGGGAGGTTGTTGGGTTTTTTTGTTTGTTTTGTTTTGTTTTCTGTGAAGACCCACACCCTCCTGAGCTGTTGTTGCATGGGCTGCTCCTGTTCTGTGGGTAAAACAGCACTTCAGGCTCCGCTAATGCTCAACAGCACCTCTCTAAAATCACTCTAAATCAAACATTTGTATCTCCTTCAGGACTTTTCCCAGGTGCTGCTTTGACCCTTCCTTTCCAACGAATGCTAATACCTTTTCCTGTTCTGCAATCTCTGTCCGGAGAAAAGAGCTCTGAAATGCCAAGTGCTGTGCCTGCAAGGTCTGCTGAAACCAGGGCTGGGAGCCCTCAAATTCACGAGACCTGATTCAGGCTACATCGTCTGCTTCCTGCAGACTGCCCTACCTCGCTCAGCCCTAAACTCTTACTATCTTTCTGCAGTAATTGTCCACTTTATAACAAAGAAAGTGGCCTGAAATGACAAGAAATGTCACGCGTTTAAGAATCCATTCACCTATCTTTCTCTACAGAGTTTAAAATTAGGGGCTGATCCTACAAAGGATCAATTTAGTAGGAACCTGAGAAACGCCTGCTTACCTTTAAGGCACTGGCTATAGATCTACAGGTTACTGAGGTCAAACCTGAGAGGGAACATTACCATTTTTGTCTGCAGCAATAGAAGACTACGGGCATGTATGGTGCAAGTCAGCTCTTTTAGAAAGATGCTCAAATCTCTCTTTGGAGGGAACACAGAAATATGAGATTTCAATATTAGAGATGTATTACTTCTGAAAACTGAATGAAACCAGCTTTTAATACGCTCTTAACTTCTGCAGACCATCTAATGCCAGGACACCTGCCTCGGTCTGCTGCTGTATCTTCTAGCAGATGACAGAATTTTGTATAGAATTCTTTCGTCATGGCTTCTACTCCTACAAAAGCTTACTTGTTCATTCAGGTACTGAAATAATTTCCAAACTAAATATTTAACTAAAGCACTGAAACTCCTGCCAAGCAATGCCTTGTTTGCATTCCAAACGTCTTGGAATATTTTTGGAGGCGGCAGGGGGGAGTCCTAGTACACAGCAGAAATACATGAGCGATAACCTAGACACTGACGTTCGCATTTGGAAAACAGTGATTGCCACGCTCAAGCCTCTAGTGAGCAGCGTTGTGCGTGGCACATGTCCATTGGGTCCTCCTTCATGTATTTGGATGTGGGTACAAGGACTGATCTGGTACCCCAGTGGTGCAGCCCTGTCCTGACAATCGTGACTCCACCTTGGCAGGCTCTCTGGAGTCTTCCTTTACTGGCAGTGCAGTGATCACCAGCTTTGGGTTTGAGTCCAGAAATTGTGTCCAGCTTCTATTTCGGCTGTTACACTAGCATGCAATCAGATCACTTCCTCATGCCAAATCTTTTAAACATAGCCACTGAGATATGTTCAGTCTTCTTTTTTTATACTATATGCAACAGTCTGAATCTACTGTGCCAGGAAAATAGTAAATATTGAGACTCTGCCTGCAGTGACTTTCTCCTGTACAGTGTAATAGTTATAAAGTCTTGTGAGACTTTGCCTCCTTTACACTGTTCTGGTTTGGATATCTTCTGTTCGCTTTTTGTTTGTTAGGCAGCATTTATCCCCACTGGTTAGACCAAGCAGTTGCTGCCACAGTTTTCCAGACAGCTGGAAGACAGTTAACTATTTGCACATTTTAAAACCATCAGCCCTGTTTTTAATCTCTTTTCTAATGCGTGGACTATCTAGATCTGGCACACCCAGCCAGGACAGATAAGCCGGCTGGCTGATGCATTTGACCCAACCAACAGTGAAGAAAAGGCAGAACTAAAATGCTCACTTAACAGCCCATCCAGATGAAAGGGGAAAGTCTGGCTTGCCTGATGGCACTGCTTTCACTTCTCTACCGCGGAAAGATGCCCCTTGGGTCATATGCCTTGTCTGCACTACACTAATTGGGGAAATTTGGAGCTGCAGACCTCCCTGCGCTTGCTGACAGCAACGGCAAGATGCTTCACTAAGCTGGCAAAGGCAGAGTCACTGCCCACGAGGTTTTCTTTACAGCAACAGGGATAGCAAGAAACCTAGGAAAACGAGACTTACACCCACAGAACAGTTAAACGGGTTGCGCTGCAGTCATCTCTACAGACCTGACCCTAACGTGGACTACCCACAGTTTGAGCTCGTTCTCCTCCACCCCTGGAGCCTGCATGGGATGCAAACTCGTCTGCTTATTGCTAAAGCAAAATGGGGCACTTGACAACAGATTTCTGTGGTTGTGGATTTTGCTGTGAAAACAAAATTTAAAAATCCCCTGGAAAGCCAAGGGGTCGGAGAAAAGGGAGAGCAAACAAAATCCTAGCAGCTGTTTGGTTTATAAAGACCTGATTTTCCAACAGCCTCTGCGCAAAGGAAAACTTTGTTCAGAAAAGTGCTATCACAGGATTTCCCTCGGGGCACTTCAGCTGCTCAAGTGTGAGGTATTAGATGCCTTCCAGCTACTGGCTACGTTCAAGCATTGTATCAGTTCATATTTACATCAGTTCCAAGGAAATGGTGCCGTGCACCTGGAAACAAGATTGCTGTCACTCACAAAGTGCATCCCTATGGAGGTGGCTGCTGCAGTCTCAATTTCTGTGCCGATGTCTTCGATGAAGGGATATTCGTTTTGGTCATGAACAATGATCTTGGCTCCCGTGGATGTCACCAGGAAGGGGTTGTAGTCTGCTTCATCTATATACAGAACAACCTGCAATCCTGAAGAACAGAGGCAAGGCAGGAGCAGAGTCACACCAGAAGCCAGAGCCATTTTTTCTGGTCAGGGAGGGCAGCACAGTTTACTTAATATTATCTCGCCTTAAGTAGAACCGTAACAACCAAGCAAAGCCTTTGCAGTGCTAGACTGAGACCCCTGCAGCAAGCAATGTCCCTCCGCTGCCCCAAGTACAGCAAACAAATAATGTCTCCATAGAACGTGGCTGAGACCTACTTTAAAAAGTTATATAACTGGGAAGCAGTAATTTCAGATGGAAAACATTAGTGATGCAATGATATTATCTTTGTATTCTCTGGCAATAGTTTGCACTAGTTCAAACAAGCATTTCCCCAATCAGCTTGCACATCTAGAGCCAACACATCAATCACTCTCCTCCAGTAGGATCCAGTTTGCTGAACCACTTGTTATCTAATAGTTCCTCTGCAAACTCAGTTTTCTTACCGTACTCGCTGCCTCCCGTGGAGGTGCTCAGGATCGTCCCGTTTTCCCCACTGTTGAAGGTATAGCAATTGCCATGCAGGGGATGATGGAAACGAGTGAAGTGCCTGAAAGAAATCAAATATTGTTACATTGCCCTCTGCAGTTTTAACTGTCTGTGGGAGAAAACCAGCAGATTTGGGCTTTTTGTTTTGGCAGAGACATAGCAGGACTGGATATTTTTTTGATTTTTTTTTTTTTTTGCAAGCAATTTATTTTGCTGAAAAGTGTGGGTCTTTTTCTTAATATCTTGAAACTACATGGAAATATGATCTGGCTTTATAGCATCAGGAAATAAAAAGTTCAGGAGGTTTTCATGTGGGCATGGGGGCTGAGAGGGTGGGGAAAGCAGATTTACAGAACTAGCAGGAAGGTGGCGGTGGAGGGGACAGAGTCCTCTTTCATTCGACAGCCAAGTGTCTAAAGGAACACAAATCTTAATTTTTCAGAAAAGATGTCATAGCCACTGTCATGCAGGGGAGGCTGAGGACACACCCTCGTGATTCAAGCACATTCACGTCTTTCCTGTGAACATCCCCTCCCACTCAAGCAAATGTCTTAATTCCAAGAAAAGATGTGCATTTGCACTATTACAGACACAGGCAAAACGCCAAAAAACCTTGTAATGAGTTACAGTGCAGCTTGCTTTGCGCGTGGCAGTGGGGAAATTGCTAAACCCGTGTACAAGTGCAATCTTATCCCCACAACTGCACAGGGGAACTCTGCCATTATCCCCAGTATGAAGGGATGACTCTCCTGCTACCAGGACACACAAGAATCGCACCGCCACAATCATAAGCAGGTAGATTTGACTCTGTCAAAAAACATGGGTTTATCTGAAATGTGGACAGCAGAACACTAAGACAAATTAAATTAAAGAGCGTAATTAAAGTTCACGAAGATGTGAATGTTTGCTTTCATTTAAAAACGGAAATGGTTCCTGCTGGAATTCAGCAAACACCAAATATTCAATTCCTACATATCATGTATGTGGAAATAAGCTGTTAAGCTGGCATGTATTTTCTGTGCACTGACCTTTTGTCACAAGATAGGCCATCAAAGAAACATGTCAGTAGAAGGTCATCAGCAGAATAACTCAATTTTTCTTTAGTCTCCAAGGGAATTTGTGCCATGATGTTCATGTAATGCAGCTTGTACCACTCTTGGATAGCATTAACACCAGAACTGAATGTATAAAGTGCACACTCACTGCTGTTGTTTGCATCGCACTGGTAATTACAAAGGGGAAAAAGCATTTCAGATGAAATGAAATTATGTATTCTACAAGGTATGTGTGATACCATTTCTCTTCCACAGTAATAACCACATATGAAGTTACAGTAGCACAAAGGGGCATCAAAGACCTTTCATTCAGGGCTAAGTGATACAATCAAATGTTTCAGGCCCAAAGGACAGGTCATGGAAAGCACTAAGTCTATTTGGGTAGACTTCAGGAAGACATTTCTCTTCCAGAGAGCCAGAGATGAATCTGCAGGCAGCCATGGAGGCATGGCAGAACGGGCAAAAGAGCAAAGGGAGTGTTATTTCACTATAAAGCCACCTAAGCAAGCAATAAAGCTGGCCGGAGGGATACCAACCCAAAACACCCCTTCGTTGCCCCACAAGGAACTTGCTGGCCAAGGAAGAGTGACACTCACCAGCTGAAAGCCGATGATATCATTTGAATCCCCAGAGTTCACTATGGACGAATCCTTGTGAAAGACGCTGCCCTCTATTCTCCTCTTCTGGCCACTGTGAAGGTCAGTCGCTGTCTTAGAGAAGTCCTCAAACTTCAGTATAGGGATCTGTTTGAAGAAGTTGCTCCCTGTGCTGTTCCATTCATCCACTGACCGGCGCACCTTGGACTTGCCCTCTGAAAATCCATAGAAAGTCTCCAAAGCTTTTTTTGTCTCTTTGTCCAATTCGGATAAATAGTCTTTCATGGAGCTGTACCTGCATTGGAGACAATGTGATAGAAAGTGACATGCCATCTCACCTCACCACCTAGCCGCAGCGTTTTGCCCGCTGCACTGCGAATCTCATCGCTCAGGACAGAATTCTTTGTCGCAGACTCGCATCGATCTCCCTTACTACCACATCAATTTACATCAGTGTGGGCAGACACAGCTATGCCCGCGGTGAGATCTCAGAGCAAGAACCGTAAGAAGCAAAGCAGACTGAACTACAGAGAAAGCCCTCGCAGACTCCCAAGCTCCTTGAAAGTTGTGTTAGCAAGCCCAAGGAGGCAGAGGATGTGGAAATAAGACTTCCGCATCTGTGCCAAGAGGCACTGGAGAGCTGGATCGCCCGCAGGGACCGGGGTGGGTAGGTGGCAGCAGAAGAGACATCAACGTAAAGTGTAATTTGGCAGGAAAAAAAGTATTGTTGATTAATAATGTCAAAGCATCCTATAAGGAAAGAAAGGGGCAACAGAGGAGTGACAGACATTCCCTTTCCATTCTTCAGGAGACACTGTTGTTTGTAATCCTGGAACTTTGGTCCTGGGAAGAAGGGAATTTGAAGAGAACCACGGAGCCGACCAGGGACTGTCTCGAGCAGAAAGCGAAATCGACTGAGTCCAGCTCAGGAGGCAGCAAGTGAAGGGTGTGATTATAATCCACATGTGTCTGAAGAGCATCAGCACAGAGGTGGATACGCTACTCAAAGTGCGGCAAAGGGAAAACCCGCGGCAGAGGGAAAACCCCCAGCTGGGAACGACTGCTGACGAGCAGCGCTGCGGTGCAGCAGGACAAGCCCGGGAAGGGGTTTGGTGCCGGCCTGGTGAGGGGATGACGAATTCGCCAGGGGGGCTGGGACCACCCTCTGCTCCCTGCCGGCACCCCGAGCCTTACTTGTAGGGGTTGATGTTGCAGATGGTGACGGCGGGGAAGGGCAGCTTCTGGAACTGGACGGTGACAGAGACCGAGGCGCTGTAGTAGTTCATGAGGAGCTCCGCGCACTGCCAGAGGATCAGCCCGACGGCGCTGAGGGTCAGCAGGATCCAGATGAACCTGCGCAGGCGGCCCCGGGACACCACGATGCGCCGGCAGCCGTGCGTGTTGGTGTTCAGGCAGTACCACCTCATCAGCTCGCTCAGCGTCGGCGCCTGCGGGCCCCTCACCGGCAGCGTCCTCTTGATCCGGGCCGTGATCTTCTTCCCGGGGGCCGCGGCGCCGGCGGCAGCTGCNCGGCCCCGGGACACCACGATGCGCCGGCAGCCGTGCGTGTTGGTGTTCAGGCAGTACCACCTCATCAGCTCGCTCAGCGTCGGCGCCTGCGGGCCCCTCACCGGCAGCGTCCTCTTGATCCGGGCCGTGATCTTCTTCCCGGGGGCCGCGGCGCCGGCGGCAGCTGCGGAGAGACGGGCCGGGCGCCTGAGCGCGGCGGGGC
>WAAD01035315.1:243250-287244 GCA_013389945.1 Fregata magnificens | reverse complement strand
GTGCTCGGGGCCGGGCTCTGCGCGTCGCTCCGGAGGCCGGCGGGAGAGGCCTGCCCAGCCGGTGCCGGCGGTGACGCCAGAACACGTGTGCTTCCCCCGTGCCACGCAGGTGTCACAGGCCGCCTGGCTGCTCTAGTCATGGGGGTGCGGCGGGGCCTTGTCGCTGGTCCGAGCGCTTAAATGGTGCGAAAAGCCCTCTGGCCTCGCCAGCTGCGCGCTGGTAGCCCTGGAGAGCCGCTCCGGCTTCCCGGCGTCCTTCAGGAGAAGCAGACCCTCGGCCTGCGCGCAGTCTGGCCGAGTGACGGTGTTGCGTGCCCACGCCGTCGGCCGTGCCGGCTGCCCCTCGGCTCTGCAGTTGTCCCCAGCGTGAGCGCCTGCAGTTGGGGCACTGCTGCTCTGTTCGGTACTGACAGTGTTGAAAGCCGGCTGACGGCTCTGCGGGTTTTTTTACTGGTGAAAGCGTCCATCTTGCTGCTTCGTAACTCCGTCGCGCTGCATTTAGAAAAGTTGCGACTAATTGTCATTGCAGCGCTGGAGCCGGTAGCTGTGAGCGTGCACGGGAGGAGGAGGCTGTTGAGAAGCCTGCTTCTCGGTCTCCCTCGAGCACTTGGGAGTTTGGGCTGATTTGGGGAATGATTTGCAGGAGTACGAGATCGTAACTAACGCGTGCTTAATACCGTGGCGTTCTACCCGCTGGAGCCCTCGCACCGCCGTTTGATCCGACAGCCCGTCGCCTGCCCTGCCCCGCCGTGTAGTGCTGTGCCCCGCCGTGGGCGGTGCGCTCGCCCCAGGAGTTGTTGTAGCAGAGGGCACGGCCTTTGCACCGACTGTTTAAAAGCTCCCTGCAATGCTTTTGGATGCAATAAAACACAACTGTTTTGAAAGCGCTCCAGGCCTACCTTGCTTCTCGAAACAGTAAGCATATTGTGAAGTTTTATTGTAACAGCAGTTCCCTGGCATATAAAACTGTTTGGCTGTGTGAAAGAATGAGAGGGTAGGTGGTAGCTTCCACACTGTTAACCTAAAGACCTTTGCTTTCGGGAAATTTTTCTTGCAGAATGAGTTGGGGAGGGGATGCACAGATGAATGAAAACACGGCAAACATTCATACGTTCTCGGGCTCTCTGCCTTCAGTTCAGATGGGGTGCAGCAGCACGTGGAGACGGCGGGTACCAGCGTCTGCTCTGCCTCGGTGTCTGTTGGGTGGCGGGATGTCCGAGAGGCTCCTCTGAGGTGTCAGTGGTCTTTGGCACCCTCAGTCGTTCGGACTGACGCACGCCTCCTCCCTTTGCTTCCCTTGTGTGTTTCCAGGCCGTTGCATCCACCCTCACTGCTGCCGCGTGGGGGGTGTTCTCTGGGGAGCCTGGCTGCTTGCCTTTGGAGCAAAGGCGCCTGCCCTCTCTCGAGGATGCCTGGCGCAGGCGGCCGCACCGGTGCTGAGCAGGGACCGTGTGCGACTCTGGTGTTTTCAGAAGCGTTTGTTGACGGAGGGGTGCTTGGGAAGCTGATCTGTTCAGCTGCAGTTTTGGCGCGTCCAGTCCTGGCAGCACCGTGGGGCACTTGTCTTGATCGTAATCCTTCACAGCTCTAGAGGCGTTCTGGCAGGAGAAGAAATTGTGGATTTCTCCTGAGTAATAACAGGAATAAAAGGTTGCAAAAGCAGAATTATCTTTTGCCAGTGTAACTGCTAAAATCAAAGGGGAAAGCAGACCACTTTCTGGGCCAAGATGTACTGTTTATGCAGGCCTGCAGTAGAGGTGTTCAGATAAGAGTGACAGAAGGAGGAAGAGAAACAGGTCTGTAGATTAAATTAAGGCCATGTTCCAAGGTTTGTTTTTGTTTTTTTTTTTATAGCGGAACTTTCTTTGCTTATTTGCAGGCATCGCTAACGGTAAGTGAACGCTTTTCTACTTGTTGATGTAGCAGGAGCCCATCAATCTTCTACCTGCCAGGTCCGCTGGAGGACTCTAAAAAGCGTCTTGCTGTGGGGAATCTTGTTCCAGTAGGTCCTGTTCAGTGCTGCACAATGTCAACAGCCTGTGTCTTACTCGGAACGACTTTGTCATTACGTCAAGTACTCTGCTGTTTCCTTACAGGGGTCAATTACTTTTAATAGTAAATTAACGCCTCTAAAGACAGTTAAGTAGCCTGAACCTGCTATTAAATTCAGTGTTCTTAATTACAATTTTTTTCAGCAGCAGGTTTGCACAGTTCATTTAAAGAGGTAAACAACAGGCTTAGATGCGAGAAAGGTGAAGATTGGCGTTTTCACTCTGGAAACTGCTGCTTCTCCCCAAAAGAAGAAAAACATCCCCCCAAGCTCGTTTTGGATAGAGGGCGGAACATTCCTTATCTTCATTGCTTTAATTTTTTTTAAGGGTGAAAAGTGTTTTTTAGGAGAGTCATTTTGTGCTTTCACTCCAACAGTAATAGCTATTGGTAGTAATATTTATTTGGTAGTCAAAAAGCACTTTAGCCAGCATCCGTAGAAACCCATGTGTGTTGGGGTTTTTTTTTGCTTTTTCCCCTCTTGTGGCACTGAATATAACTGGGCAAAGACACTTCCTGATTCCTAAACACTTATCTGCAGACGCTAAGCATATTTTAGGATAAAGGATAATGCTTATCCTCTTGCTCGTTCTTATATCTGTAGGCTTTTTTCTTGGGGCAGAGGAAATTCTTTTCTAAGAGAATTTCTCTGAGTCCTTGTGGACAGAGGCCTTTGAGGGGGCAAGTTCTGAGATGCTCTTTACCCTTAGCTGTTTTTTCTTGGTAGCGTTTTCTCCCTTTTTAGATTGGCCTTCAAGAAATAACCCATCCGACGGGTTCATGAATCATGTAGTCCTGCTGCTGAAAACAAGGAAAATGCAATTAAAACAAGTGGTTTGTATAAAATGGTTTGTCTTGTAATTGCAGGACCGAGAGAGGGCCTTGCAAGAGAGCTAATGCACGGTGAGGGAAGGTGAAGTGCTCACCTGGCCAGCAGCTAGCACATCCTCTCTGGTCAGATCTACTTGAAACACAAGCATCTCTGCCAGTTTCCGCATTTTAAACCTCACATTTCTGTCTGCCACAAGAAATTTTTTTTTTTTAATAATTTTTTTCTTCCCAGTCTGCAACACGGGTCTGTGTGGAGCGCTCTCTAAAGTGTTTGCAATGGCTTATCCTCAGGGCAAGGATCTGCTGTGGAAAGGGCACCAAGGAAGACTTTGGGAGCGCTTGCTCTCCGTGATTGAAGTGCAGTGGAAGTTGTGTGTAAAGCTGCGTGTATCCTCTGCTATTCCTCCTCCAGAGGTGATCACTGCCCAAGGGTGCGTGCTTTGCTTACTGTGGGTGCAGGAGCCTGAGCTAGCAGGAGGCGTGGGGAGGCATGACTTCACGAGAGCTGGGGGAGCAGTGGGAAGCGGCTGGGGAGCAGGAGGTCTAGAAGGCTGTAGCAGTAGGGAAAGGTCAGGGAAAGAATTGACAGGGACCTGGAAGCAGAGGGGTTTGTTTCCTCAGGCAGCAGCTCTGGGGCTGGGAGCAGAAGGGAGCCCTTCCTGGGGGAGATGATACAGGAGCACTGTGGTGGAGGTGATGGATGTTGGTTTTTTGTCTCTGCTTTGAATGACTTTCCTGTTGGTCCTGTGCTCATCTGCAGTTTGTTTTAACAATCGTTTTCTTCCAATTGCTCAGTGGTTTTTATTTTCCTGCCTAAACAGAGCTGCTGCTTTCATAACAAGGGCCAATATTGCAGCTTGTGCTTCCTCTTTCCCCTTTGTGATGGTGTGACAATGGTGACAAACATCTATTGTGTAAGCAGTAGCTGTGCTCTGGGCTTGTTTTTTTCCCAGGGAGCTGTCCTGTTCTGCCTGCAAAGTTCCTGGGAGTGTCAGATAGTGAGGACAGAGCGCCCTTTGTAATGGGGAATCGTTCTGTGATGCTCGGAGGTGATGATGAGGGTCTTAAGCGAGAAGCTTTTTTATTTAAACTAATTGGACTTGAAAAATTGTATATACTTATCCAAATCCTCTACGTTTGCCTTCTGATCAGGAGTTCTGATCTCCTGTGGATGATGAGGCTGTTTTCCATTTTGAGGCTTTCTTTGTAGCTAAACCAGTTGCACACTGAAGCATGTCGAGTGTTTAACAAGACCCTTTGTATGCTAGAGCTGCGTTAATTTCTTTTTTTTTTTGTCCTACAAGATGAAGACTGCCTTATTTTTATGACCTGCAGTGTGTACAGCAAATACAGTAAAATCATAAGAACTGGATAGAGTTGGAGTATCAGAACTAGATCTGAACCTGGAATGAGTCCCTGTTAGTAGAGGAGGGATTATCGTGCCAGGTTAATAGTGCTGCTTCCATTTTTATTTATGTATTTTAAGTGTAAGATTTCACAGTAGCTCTGTGTAACTCTTAAAGTTTCAAGGTGCTTGTGTTTTGGAAATGCACTTGGTCTAAATTTGGCACTTGGGACAAGCAATCGTCAACTGTGATGGTCACTTCAACTCCTCTGAATTATGAAGGAACTCCCGCAAAGTGTTGACATGCTCAGTATCTTTACCTCCTGTTGTGGATTAAATGGCAGCCGTTCTCAGCA
This sequence comes from Fregata magnificens, assembly GCA_013389945.1. Taxonomy (NCBI): domain Eukaryota; kingdom Metazoa; phylum Chordata; class Aves; order Suliformes; family Fregatidae; genus Fregata; species Fregata magnificens. The sequence continues at coordinate 282,663 of WAAD01035315.1, read as the reverse complement.
TGGGGCTGCTTGGTGCAGTTTGGGCGTTGGAAGCCTTCAGTTTTAAACTCGGAGCTGTTAGCCACGAACTCTTCCACTTGTTAGAGCCCTTGTGCTTTGCTAACGGGGCCAGTTATGTGTGGAATGGGATCCCCGGGATCCCCCCGCTTAACGATCTTGCTCTCTGGCTAGCGCAGTGATCAGTTATTTTATTCTGGACATTGTCAACTGGTTACTCCTAAAATATTTCTGCAGAGCACAGACTGTCCTCCCTTTATACAGAGAGATGGAAGAATGGGACGTGAAAGAAGAAATGCAAGACCCTTCACCCTTCATTCCCGGTCCCTTGCGTCTCAGCTGCTGGTGTTTCAGTTCCTGTGTTCATCCGAAAGGGCTTTGGGTAGGGCCGGGTAATGTGGGATCTTGAAGTACTTGTTCCAGTTCAGCCCAGGTGCTCCCAGTGGTGGCATTGCAATGGGGAGACTTGTCCTAGAGCTGCTCTGGGATTTGGAATTGACACACTTTACTTGAAACCAAAAGCAAGTCATAAATTTTCTACATCATTACTGTGACACTTCTTGACATCATGGGAACATGTTTCTCTCTTCACTGGGATCACAAAGGTCTTTGGCAGTCTTTCCAAGTTAGACTTTTCTTTTTTAATGTTAACGATCAATAAGATGCAAGTCCATTATTGTGTGTGTGTGGGCGGGGTTTGTTTCGTTTTACTTTTTTCTTTGTGTATATTTCCTTACAATTGAAGCATATTTTTCTTTACTTTTTTCCCCCTCACATAAACCTCCTAAGAAGGGTTTCCTGCAGCAAGATCCTGGTTGCCTTAAAGCAGCAGTCTGATTTACCTGTCAAATCCAAAGACTTTTCTGGGAATTTCTGGGTTATACTTCAAACTTTGATCTGAGTACGTGCAGCAGAAGGCTGGGGGAGCAGAGAGCTGAGCTGCAGAGTCCGGATGTCAGACACTGGTTTGCTGAGGGGATTCTGCTGGAGGGAGAAGCAGAAGGGATGCGGCTGCTCGTCTCCCAAAGTCCAGGAGATGAGTGGAGGGAAGGGCGAGGGGGAGGCAGGGGAAGAGACCCCAGTGTAGAGCAGCTCTGCGGCCCCGCTGCGGGGCGGCCCTGGGGGCTGACGCCTGGATGGACGCTCTGTGGGGCTGGAAGGGCAATTGCGCATTGTCGCCAAAACATGTTCTCTGTCTTCTGAGCTCTGAGGTCTTTATTTCCACACTGCCTCCACAGAAGTACAAATGGTGAAAGTATGAAAACCATGTCATGTCTGGCAACTTGTGGAAGGTGTGAGGCAATGCTTGTTCTTAGGCAGCCTAATTGGATCTGTGCGTTGCTCCGTGTCCTGCTGTGCGTGCTGACATTTATAAATGGCCATGCTTGATTGCAAGCAAACCCATTTTGTGCTTCCATCTGAATGCGTGACTGCTGCAAAGCACTGCTTTAATGAACTGTGTTGCATATGATTGTGTCAGTGAAATTAATTTTGTTTTGCAGCATCCTTGAAGTGCGCAGGGAGGCTCCTGTGAGCAGTAGTGATCAGATCCCTGTCTCAGGGGCCTGTGCTCTAACTTGGGACCTGAGGCAAAACCTGGAGAGCGCGGGAGAGGCACGGGTGTGCAGCTGGAGCACGAGCTCCTTGCACTCCCGAGCCCAGCCCTGGAGTCTGTCCAGTACACCAGCATTTCTCGACTCTCCTTTACTGAGCCGCTTCACACTTGTGGCATTCCCTCGCTCTTTTGAATCCCACTAGTTGCTCTGCTAGTGTAACAAGAAAGCAAAGTCTTTTTGTAGAACAAAATCATATTTCTGCTGTTTATAGCGAATTCTCCTGGCAGCCAGCACCGACTCCCGGCAGTGCCTTCCGGCAGGCATGACTGCACTCCTGCAAAGAGCCTGGGAAGGAGTGTGCCTGTTTTGGAACACAGCACCCAACAACCCACCTTTCACATCCGGGTCCCTTTCCTGCGTGGGAGAGAGGGCTGAGGGGCGCTGGCCCTGGCTGCGAGCCCTCTGCCTGCTCCTGCTGTGCTCTGCTGTGTTGGGGAGCTGCCAGCGACTCTGCCCGCTGGTGCCTGCGTGGAGGAGGGAGCACTGCGTGCGTGCACAGCAACCCTGGAAGGTGTCATTTTTACAAACTTCACTCTCTCCTTACCTATTGAGGAAAGGTGGTTAGTCAGGATTAAGTAAGGCTTCAGCCTGGAAGGGTCAGAGTAGCTGCTAGCGCAGGATAGATGTCAGGCAGGGGCCGGTGGGGTGATGCTTCTTGTCCGGGCTTGTTAAATGTGGTGGAGAACCCGCTCCGGTCCTGGCATGTTGCACTCTGCCGTGCTCCTCTTGTTTTTACTTTTTGAAGTGGAATGATAAATGGCTGTGCTTATTTCCCCCGCTGCAGCAGGCAAGGGCCTGGCTGCGTGGGGACCTGTTCTGCGCCGGCCCTGGGGACAGCTGGCTGCCCGCGGAGCCACTATGCTCTTCTGCGGGGTGCTGCCTCCAGAGCTCCAGCACCTCCCAGCTGCCCTGCAGGGCAAAGGAGGAGTGTTTTGTCCTATCCTGGCTGCTTTGACAGACCTACTGTCTTCAAAACTCATTTTTTTCTGCCTTTTGGAGAGCTGTGGTAAAACTCTCAGCCGGTGTAGATCTCGTCTGTCCCGGGCTGGACCAGCGCCTCATCCTCGGTGCTGGATGGGAGGCAGGCGGACAAACCCTGGGCTGGTGCTGAGCTCGGGGGCTGCGAGCCCAGCTGTCCCCCCGCAGCAGCACTGGGCCCTATGCGCGGAGGGAGATGCTGCAGAGGCTTTCTGCTGCCGAATCCCCGGCTCCTGGCAGTAAGGGTGGATCGCTGGGTGTGCCGCTGTGCCAGCGCTTTGCGTGCTGCTGCGGGGAGGCAGCCGGCATCGCTGCGAGCCTCGGTGGAGGGGGGAGGCTCATTGCTCTGAGTCTTACTAGTTTTCTTTTTTCTGCTGTGTGTAGCCTGCAGCAGCTGAACCGATGCGTCCCGAGCGCTGGAAGCTGTGCAGGTCTGTTGGTGGCAGCCAGCGGCAGGGCCCTGGCCAGGGAAGAGCGTAATGGTCCCTGCTGGCACTTTCACTTGGGCAGAGGGTCACTGCTGGCCTTGGCTTTGTCCCCGGGCCTGGGGATGAGCAGAAGGTCCGAACCGCAGCGTTTCCCAGATATTGCTTTCACCAGACAAGAACATCTCACTTCAGAGCGGGGAAATTGCTGTTTCTGTGTGTGACCAGAGGGAGTCATTTAGATAGACACTCTTCATGAGATGTCTGCTGTAGAAGTCACTCAAACACAGAACTATGTCTGTGGGTTTAAAAAAGAAAAAAGAAATCTGCTTGAGCATGAAAGATAAAGAATAGTCTTTCTTTCCTGCTCACATGTGTCATTGTGTCAGGTCTCTAATGAGCTGGCTTCATCCGTTCACATACAAAAACCTTTCCACAGCTGCTTCCTACCAGAGGCATACTGGAAAATGGCAGACTGACATTTTTCCTTTAGCTGTGTTTGTGATCTGGAACAATAACAGCAGCAAAGGAGAGGCCAGTAGTTCAGCTGTGTTTGGCTTTATTTATTGCGTCTATTTAGAGCAACAGATGAATGATTATTAAACTTTCAGTGGGCTGATAAAAATGATAATGCGTCTTTGCCGTAAATCTGCTTTATAGACGGACAGGGACTTGTTTGGTTATAGGGTGCTTGCATTAGGGGGTTAGATAAGTGTTTGCGATCGATATGAAATTATGATTTTTTCCCCCTCTTATCTCTTCTGATAGTGCCACTTCCATTCAGGGTGCCTGCGTGCCGGTGCTTGCACATCAGGGGGAAGGGAAGATTTTATTCCTTCTGCCAAACTCTTAGGGAGTGAGCTGAGGAAAGGGGCTGGAGGTGCACAGCTGTACAATCATGGAAAAGTGTTGGGAAGGGAGCTTTGGAGACCGCTCGTGGTGTCTCACATCTGAAACAGCTGCACCAAAATCATTCCTGACCTATTCTTAATACCCTCTGGTGATGGACGGAGTCCGTTCAGATGCACCACTTATACTTACCACAGATTCAGATTAGGGGCAGGGGATTAAAGGCTATGGGGGTTGGTAAATGTGGTGTGTTTAATGTTTTTTTTATGTGTGCGTGTGTTTTTTAAACCAATAACTTCTTAACTCTGTATCTGCAGCCAGTTGCGATTGCTGTTGCTTTACTGCAGCAGGTTCAGCATAAGCAGGACCAGCAAAACGAGGTGTCGCCTTCTCTTACTTGATGAGCAAAAGAGGAGGGAAAGTTTGGGGTTATGTTTTGACTTATACCTGTCCTTGTGTAAAGTAATCTTTCTGCAGCCTGGGTGGCTGAGCAGGTATCTTGGGGAGGGGGTGTTGCAGTTGTGGCCTCATCTAAACCGAGGTTTCTGCCTGAGCTGCACGGATGTCACCTGGATTGCAGCGTTACAGACTAAGTTGAACTACCTTAGCCCTGTGCTGAGAGGAGGCCAGAGCACACTCCAGAGCAAGGGCAGGAGACCTGCTGCAGCTGGGTGGCAGCTTTGCAGCTGACAGGCTGGAAGGGGAGTCTCAAAAAATAAATACAAAGAGGTTCAGGGTGGACGATGCTTAATGATGAGATACTTGCTTTGTCTTCTTGCCCATCAAATGTTATTGGAGCTGTTCAGGAATTGCCAGTCTGGCTTGCCAAGAGGTTGCAGTCCCCTGTCTGTTGCACAGGGCTGTAGGGTCCCCACCACTTGTTCATACAGCCTGCTGCCCTCAGCCTGAGTGAGGGGGGCTGGCTTTGGAGACAGGGAAGCGTGTGGGGCTGTATTTGATTGCTGAGCCATCTAGTTGAGTGGAGACTGTGCTTTAGGAGTTCCTGGTATTTTTCTCAAATTGTTAAATTGTTTATTTGAGTCAGCGCCTTTATCTCTCACTTGGATTTAATTGCGTTCCTTAGTACTGACTGTTCTGCACTGCATGTCTGTTGCTCCTCCTTTACACCTTGCCTGTCTTGGATTGCTTTGCTGCCCCAGCATCTCGGAGTGCGTTGGGAGGAAGGCACATAACATTCCACAGAGCAGCAGATGCAGAGGTTTAAGTAATAACAAACCCACTTGTAGCAGCGATGGCAGGAAGCATGAGTAACGCTGGGAACACGCTGCTATTGCTGGAGTGTTTTTGTAGCAGAGCCTCTTGTGAGGGAATTGCATCTGATATTTTGTAGTGCTTCCTGAATCACTTCCAACATCTTGTGATCTGTCTCCACAGGCAGCTCTTTATCCTTGGTCCACTCAGGCTGCAAGAGTGTCGAGGAAACCAGGACAGTTATCATGGAGATGCTCGTGAGACAAGGAATGACACAGATACAGCCCAAGGCGCGTGGTTGTTGTGAATCCCTGGGGTTCGCTCTGCTGTGGGGTGTTATGGGCTTGTGCGGCTTGCTGTAGGACAAACACATCACCAGGAGCGCATGTCAGTAAAAGCCAGTGAGGGTCTAGACTGGAATGATGTGCTGGTGACAGAGAGGCGGTAAGAAATACTAGCCTGGATTCCTGAAGTCCCTACTTACGTCTGTTTCCATACAGAACCCCCCCACGCCCCCTTTTTTGCTTGAAATACCAGATTCACTTCCTCCTAGCAATACTGAAGACCCTTTTATCTTCGACTCTGTCTAGACTAGGACTTAAAGTGCAGTGGTAGCACCTGTTGGCTAACTTCACTAAAACAAACTAGACCAGGTAAGGCAGCTGGCTCTTAGCATGCCAGTTGAAAAGCGCTCATGCTGGCCTGATGATATCATACCTTTTTGTATGTTAGTGCAGAGAGGACCATACACTGCGGGGGGCAGCGGGGTGTGTGTGTGTGTGTGTGTTTCAGCACCTCTCTTGGCCCTCTCCGGTCAACTCACCGCTGAGAAGAATGAGCATGGTCTTGCTGCGACCTGCGCTGCTGTTGGAGCCCTCCTCCGTCAGTGATGGTACTGGACATTGTCACCTTGGCGTGCTGAGCTGGGTGCAGGAGGGAATGGGAAGGATGAATAAGGCCGTTAAAAGGCAAGTGTGTTACTGTGGAGGCACGGTTAGCGGTTCTAGAGAAAAGATGTAGAGAGATAACCACTTAAGACTGGACTAAAATCTCTGCTTCGCACTTCAGTGATTGATTTTTTCGGTTTGGAACTTGACACAGTAATTTAAGGGCTAAATGTAATTTTCAGTGTAATTTTTTTGAACAAAGATAATGTTTGCAAAGGAAGTCTCCACGTGTGTCTTAAATTCTTCCCTACACTGTTGTCTAGGCGCGTTCAGCTAAACACAGCTGCTGTGAATATCAGCCTTCTCTCCTTGCTACAGATGTTTTGGATATTTTGGAATATTATTTTTTCCTAATTCTAGATGACCCACTAAATCCTGTCAGCAATGGCTGACTGTTAGCTGGGACTATGGACTCAAGTCATGGGGCTGGAAGGGTGACCGGCTCCAACACCCCTGCTCGAGGCAGGGCCTGGGTCTGCGGAGCAGTGCTCCTTGAGACCTGCTGCTGGGCCCTGCTGGTATCCAACAGTGAGGAGCCGCCTTGTGAGCGCCCTCAGAGGGGTCAGCCTGGAGCTTTCTTAAAAATGAAAGAATGCATGGTGGTCCGATCAAGAAACTAGTGTCCTGTAAATCTAACGGGAGAAGTATAAGACCGGGAATTGTAATAAAGTTGGTGGGAGTGGGACCCTGTGCCGCGGTATTCAGCTGAAGGATGTTTAGTGATGCAAAGGAGAGATCTGGTTATGAGAGCGTCTGTGGTCTAGGCTAGTCCATGTCAGCTGGTGAAATGACAAGGTTCTGTCTTTAGGTGTGACTCGGGGGTGGTGGGTTTCTAGCACAGCTAAACTAGGCTTCTCTAGGTCGTTGCCATCTTGTCCTGATATCTGCTGGGTGAATGTCGAGTGTTAAGGTATCAGACGAGGATCTGCAAGTACATTCACTGTATTTTCAGGAGTTAGTGTTAAATTTCATAAATTGGTGCAACACGAATAATTTACTGGGCTTTCTGCTGAAGGAGGGCAAGAGGCATCAGGCTCATACATGAAGAGGCTTAAGATCATTTTTTGGATCATGTTTTGTCACTTTTTTTCCTGCTAATGGATCTTGTTTTGCTTAATGGGAACTAGGAGCAGAGAAGGCTGTTTGGTCCCCTTCAATCTTTGAGTCCCTACAGACTACTTCAGATTTTTCTTCCCCATAAATTGGCTTGCAGCAGGGTCCCAAGCTCATGTTGTGGTGAGCACCAGGCAGGGGTGTGCTGGGCTCGCACCTGTGTGGTGCAGAGGTGAGCATTCGCTGTGAACGGCTACTTGTGTTTACATATTTTATGTGGGAGGGTGCTGGTCCCTGTGCAGGCCAGGGCAGTAAATCTGTTGTCAGAAGGGCTTGCACGTATGTAATGAGAGCAGATTATTTCTGTTTTCCCTTATTTTGCTGCCTTGAGGCAGGTGGACAGATTATAGAGGATAGAGAGTATATGTTTATCAGTCCTTTCCTGTCTTTTTCATCACCTCCCCCCCACCTTGTGGTGACCCCATTTTCTAGAGGGATAAAGCAAACAGCCCAACCTCATTTCTCAAATCTGTTGCAAAGTCTGATTAGAGAAGTGGAGGAGCTCTGGTACCGTGCGTGTGTGCAGCCTTCCTGGACCCTCTCGGCGCTCCTTGGGGCGGCTGTTCTGCCGCAGCCTTCCCGCCTGGTTCTTGCCCTGCAGGTACAGTCTTCTGGTGCCGCTGCCCCTTTTGGGGATCCCTGCTCAAACAAGTTCGAGTCCTGTGTAAGCACTTTCTGTCTCTCCACAGGTGTACTGAAGGACGTAGGTGCAGCACATCCCAAACAGGATTGCTTTTCCTGGTAGTATGCAGCACAGGAAGGTTGGGGAACAGCTGTGCGACTGATGTGAGCTTTGCCATGAGCCTATTTCTTACAAAGAAGAGCCTGGTATTGACTTTGTGGTTAAAGTTGGTGGAGTGGGAGCGTGGGGGTGGCTGACCTGTTACCATGTGTTAGATGAACATCCTGCCTGTTTCATGAGCCGTGGGAGGAGCAGGCTGCCTCTCCTGGCTGCAGCCTGGTGCCTTCTTGAAGGAGCAGAACATGCCAGCTTTTCTACAGCAGTGGTGGCATCTGCTCCTTGGGAAGGAACCCTGGCTCGGCTGCTGGGGTCAGCCCACCATGGCACATTACTCCAGAGAGTATTCTTGCCGAGTGCAGATGCTAGTGCCTGGCTCACATCCTCCAGAGCCTGTGCCATGTCCCCCGGTGCACAGCGATGAGTGCTGGCTGGCCATTTGGGTGTTGTTGTGGAGGTAAAAGTGAGATCAGAGAGCTGGAGCACAGAAAGTGTCTCCTGTTGTTGGCTGTTGGTGAGGAATATGCCCTACCAAACCCTGCTGTGGGTTCCCGTTGGCTTTTTCGCGGAGGAGGAAGAGACGACATCGTCCTGAGGAAGGGGCGTGCGTAGCCTGCCTGGAGGGCTCGGTGCAAACTTCAGTGTTACGAAAGGTGTCCCCAGAGCTGCAGGGCAAGGATAAATCTGCCAAGTGCAGATTTCAGTTGCTGGTGAACTTCAAGCCCTTTCCGTTTGTGTCCGGAAGAAAAACAGGTTTGAGCAAATCCCTTGGGTGTGCTGGTGTCCTTCTGAGACGGCTTTTCTGGAAATTCGAGAGTAAATTAGATGCATTCCCCAGGCTCTTAGCACGTATCCAAAGTAGTGCCAGTTGTGCACATCGCACCTGCGGCTCTGAGTCCTCCCTTTTTTTGGAGTTCGCCAGTCCAGCAGTACCCATCAGGTACCGCACTGCTCTGGCGTCAGTCGTTCTGTGACGCTTCAGTTCCTTGTGCTTGCTCCAGCTAGAGGGAAAGCTGAGTCTGTCTGTCTGGGACAGTTGTTCATAACTGTGTGCAATGCCAGTGCAAACTGCGCCGTTCCCCCTGCTCGGTGGTCTGTCCTAAGCAAGTGTTCTGTTTTGGGTAGTGGCAATAGAGGATGGTGTTTAGGATGAGCAAGTTGTGCATAGTGGGTACTCGATACCTAGTGGAGAAAATTACGTGATGACTGTAGTGCTTATGTGCTTAAGAGAGTGTCTGGTGCAAAGTAAGTTTGCTCATCCTGCATATTATTGGGATGATCAGTTTGTAGAAGCATCTGCAGTTTTGATGGACTGGTTTTGGCTGATTCCTGGAATTGGATACCTGTATTAGCACTGAGCATCTGCATCTAGGTTCTGGGAAATCTGTTACCTCACCAAAGCAGGAATGAGCTAGACAGGGTGGGTGAACATTAGGAGACTAAATACTTGTTTTGCTTCAGCTTAAGCAAATATATTTCAGGAAGTGAACAGTTTCAGACCCTGTGGTACATGGATAGGTATGATTAAAGATACCCTTCGCTCTGTGTTAGCATGGGAAATACTGCCTGTCGTCAGTGGATTGAAGTGAGCTTGCCTCGCTCTTGACCTATGTGAAAGTATTGTAGGTTGATTGTTTTGGTGCTCATCTCGTCTAATTGAGTCCCAAGTTTGCTATAAACATTTCTGGTTAAACAATGATGCAGTTCCTCTATAACCACTGCCGTAACCCCTCTGGTCTGTTCTGAGAGCAGGTGGCAGTTTCTTTGCCCAGCAAGGCATCAGCTGCTTCTTCGACTCAAGTTGTGTGGAGGGTCCCACACGCGATGGTATGTCCTGGCCTGTCCCCAGCTGGTACGGGAAGACAGCGCCCCATCCAGAGCTGTCAGCAGTCCCTGGTTTTGAGTGTGCTGTTAACTGTGCCTGTCTAGTGGTGAGGGCTTGGTAAAGGGAACAGCTTGATTCTTGTGCTTTTGCTGTACGCTGTCTCTGTCTCTCTGCAGAACATTGTGTCCAAGAACGCTATGCAGTACCGTGGGAATGCCCAGCACGATGCGCAGGAGTTCCTGCTTTGGCTTCTAGACAGAGTCCATGAAGATCTGAACAATGTAGTGAATTACAGCGGTATGCCTCCACTCAAGGTAACGGATTTTGCTGGGAGCCAACGTGTGAGAGTAGCTGTAACTTTGCATACAGTCTTTCTTTTTAAATTAGATCTATGTGTTGACTTCTCAGCTCTGATAGTTTGTATGGAACAAAAGCTTGAGTTAAAATACTGTTTGCTTCTGGCCCTGTGAATGTAACTAGCCGCTTCACTAATCCCTGGCAAGTGCGCCCCAATACAACCATTTATGAATGGTCACATACTGCTCTGCAAGAGCTGGGAGGCATTACAGGGGAGGGACTGCCAGACACATCATCTTGATGTGAGATCCCTGCCTTTCCTTGGCTGCCCTAGCTACCTCACGTTCCTGCATAACCGCATGTGTGAGCAGAGCGCACATGTTATTTAAAAATCTTGTGACATTTTTCTGGTGGTTTTGGGCAAGGAGGGCACAGATTTGACAAGGAGTACTGGAGCCATATGATATGGTGCACCTCCATGCTTGGATGTGCTTCTAGGGTTTATTCTTCTCTTTTAGCCACCACTGGAGGATGACGTGCTGCTTGAGGGACCAGCCTTTCCAATCAGTAGTACTTTTGTGCAGGAACTCTTTCAAGCCCAGTACAGGTATGATATTTTGTAAATTTTAAGGCATTATTGCATGTATTGGTGACCCCAGTATAATTCTACCCTGACGCTAGCTCCCAGTACAGTTGAGAGTGGTGTCATTGTGTTAACAGCTGTTTCTGAATTTCTGCTGAATGAAATCTGAACTAAGATCTTGCTCCAGAGGAGAGAGAGTTTCACTACTTCTAATTTGGTATATTCTGTGAAAATCTACAGTATGTACCACCTCTTCACCTGCCCTGATGCATCCTGAAAGCAAGTCAGTGCTCAATGGAGCAAAGACTCAGGACGACTCAGTGCTGTGAGGCTTACCCTGGCTGTTCAGAGGCAAGAGCCTGTGGCAAGATCTGGAGGTGCCTGGAGGCTGCTGGGGAGTTACGGATCCCAGACGTCTTGCAGAGTTCCTGTTATCTGGCACTTGGGAATTCTGAGCTGAATCTTTCACTGTCCCCTCAGGGTTTTCCCATGAGTTTCCCATGCTTCCTGGGAAGGGAACTTTATAATTTCAGAATTAATACAAGAAAACAACCTAATTTCCAGTGCTCCTCACTGGCTTGTATCCGTGCTGCTATAAGAATTTTAATTGCTGAGCTTTCTCCCCAATATTTGGCAAGGCTTCCTTTGCAAAGGAGAAGCCTTAAGCCTGGTGTAAAACATGAAGCCAGTGTAAGGTGCAGGTTAATTCTGAATGTGAGAGATATATTGTCTGGAGTTTTTCCCTTCTGAGTAAAAGAGATCTGTACACCTGCAGTGCTGTCTGTTGCTGTCTCTTTCCTGTCACTTCCTTTCTCTTCAAAGAGAAAATCCTTCCAGGTCTTCCATGTTGGAGCTACTGTTGGTGAATTATTAATTTTGCAGTGATGTTTGTTAAAAGCCAAATTCAGTGACTGGAGTGAAATCTTTTCCTGGCATGCCCCGTAATGAACCTTGAGACTAATTACTTTAACGGGTTCTAGAAATCAGGGGTCCATCATTTACAGCAGCTATGTCTATACAGCCTCTGTGCAGAGCCGCTCTGTATGGAGAAAGAAGAGTAGAAAGGGGCAGCCAGGTTGACATACGAAGGCTGTTATTTGTGATTTGATGAATTATCCATTCCTGATGAAACGAGGTATAACTCTGTCCTATTATTGACATTTGTACTAGGTCCTCTCTGACGTGCCCTCATTGCCAGAAGCAGAGTAACACCTTTGACCCTTTTCTCTGCATCTCTCTGCCGATTCCTTTGCCTCATACACGGTATGTAACTGTTTTGAACTTAATGTTGGCTGTTTCCCATGCATATAGTGTTGTTTAACTTGCCACAGAAGGAAGAGAGATGTCAGCAAAATCTCTTCAGTAGGTCTTTAAAAAAGATAGATAGGACCACATGGGGATTAAATTTTTTGCTTTTCAGGTAAATTGGAAAATTGAGCCTTTTACTTGTTTCAGAATGGCCCTTTGCCCCCACCCTTAACTTCCTGTAGAATTAATTTTTGGGAGAAAAAAAAAAAAATCTTTGATTCAGGTAACCAAAATATTTTGCTTTTGACTTAATTAATAGCATTTTAAAATTAAAAAGGGGGAAAGGATGAAACACTTTTTTTTTTTTACTTTCTTTAAAACAGTCTCACTGATCACTCCAATTTGAAAAAGTGAAGTTAAAAGCTTTCCTGCAAAATGTTTTGCTTTTTTTTTTTTTTGAAAGACAGCTGTTGCCAATAAAGGAAAAAAGCTCCAGGGAGAGAAAAAGTCCAGATAAAAAGTTCAGAGTGAAGATATAGAGAGATGCACAGCAAAACTGCCCATTGTATAAATAAGCAACTCCTTCACCCGATGTTTTGGATGCAGAAAAATTGTATGGGTTCAAGAAGCAATGGAACAAAGTAATGAAAGAACATGTTAAATGTGATGATGTCACATTTGGTTCAGAAGTCCCTGCTCCACCACCGAGTGGAGGCCGACTGGGCTTTCCAGGGAAGGTGTCCCTGGTAGGCTAGCTGCCCCACTCTTCTCTTCCCGAGGTAGTACTTCTGGTTGCTGGTGGAGGCAGGATTGAGTGTTGACAGACAACCTGGAGCAGCTGTTCCCAGCAGCAGTTCTCTGTGAATGCTTTAAGGTGCTGCCTTGGACTGTCCTAAGGTGCATTACAGGATCCTTGTTGGAAAATTACGATTGCCTTGTAATAGCAAGTTTTATTTTTAACTTTGTGGGGCCTTTTTGAGAAGACTTTCTGCTTGTGGGAGCAAGTAACACCAGTCCTGTAGTAAGAAAGGAGTCTTTGGAAATCAAATGTATTTGTCTGGCCGCAGCCGAGCATAACTCCAGCGTGAGTGGATCTGGACTGCCGAGACAGGCCTGTAGCTTGTGGGCAGCCTGGTGGCACGCAGGTTGGGCTGACTCTGTCCAAGCTACTGCCAGGAAATGCTCAGCCCAGCCCCAGCAGTGCCTTCCGTGCTCTCCGCAGGCCGCTCTACATCACCGTGGTGTACCAGGGGAAGTGCTCTCACTGCATGCGGATCGGGGTGGCAGTGCCGGTCTCTGGAACAGTGGCCAGGCTGCGGGAGGCTGTCTCCTCGGAGACCAAGATACCCACGGAGCAGGTAACAGGCTGGTCTCGTCACCCGCGTGCCCTGCCTTCAGCAGGAGGGAGTGCGAAGGCTTTCATCCCATGTTGGATATGTAGGAATTGAAATTCGCTGCCCATGATTGAATGGGAGAAGCAGGGTGGCAATGATCTGGATCATGCTTTTCCCTGTGCGTTGACTTCTTGAAACCTAGTGACGTTGGGATAGCCATCTGTGGAGCGTGCAGACCTTCTGCCTGATCACCCAGTGATTCGTGCATGCTGGCAGTGAGGGAACCATTGGGCACCTATGAGGAACTCCTCTGTAGGAAGAGCTTCAGGATAGCTGCTGGATCCCACCAAAACCTCTTCACATACTGCCTTTACCCCAGCTTCTCCTTTATGGCAGTCCTTTTCCCTCTTCCTTGCTCCTGGCTGATGCCAGGATGTTTTGAGGAATGTCCTCTTGTAGCAGGAAGATCCCAGTTGAGAGATGGGGCAGTTCAGCTGGACCAGGCACGGGTGTTTTAATGGGTTCTGCTTTGCTTCTGCTGACTCTAGATTGTGCTGACGGAGATGTACTACGATGGGTTTCATCGTTCCTTCTGTGATACTGATGACCTGGACACCATTCATGAAAGCGACTGCATTTTCGCCTTTGAGACCCCAGAGATATTTAGGCCCGAGGGTATCCTTAGTCAGAGAGGTAAGTCGATAACTCTGCTTAATGCCCACCTCAGGTGACTAGGTGAAGGGGGGCTTGTTTTGGAAAACGATATACTTGAGAATAAAAGTCCCACAAGTAGTTGATGTTCTGGTGTATTGATTTCAACTCTGACTTTGTCCAGACTTATTCCAGCAGGCTTAAGGGTGTTGTCAGCCGGGAGGTTATCAAGAAGCGTTGTACACTCCTTTCTTCCTCCTCCTGAGCTGATTCTGCAGGCCGGGCTGGCTTAATTTAAAGATGGGCTAGGGACCAGATGAAGCCACTGAAACCGTGTTATTTAAAGTCAGACTGCCAGCGATGAATAAACAGTCTCAGGCACGAACAAACACTTTCTCTTTCAAAGCTGAAAAAACTCAGCTTCTCTGCCTCTCCCTCTCAGTTAAAGGGAATCATTGCGTCCTGCGTAGATGGAGTGTAACCAAAGGCAAATTTTATTATTGGAAGTAACAAGTAGGGTTTCTGTCACTTTAGCTTTTCTTGTGGGCAGACAAAGCTATGAGTACTTGTAGAAATTACTGTGCAAAATCAGTTAGGCGAGCACTTGCATATAATTTTTTTCTGTAAAGAAATAGTCACTATGAAAGGTAACTGCTCTTCGAAGCCTTCATACAAATAATGAAAATGGTCTTGATTCCATACTGACCTGCTCTTCTGCAGCCGAAAGAGGGTTTCTTGAGGGGGGTGTCAGGGCACTAAAGGCAAATGACATAACAAAATGTTTTCTTTCTCCTAATTTTTCAGGAATACATGTGAACAATAACCTGAATAACTTGAAATGCGGCACTGAGCGCTCCCGAACAATATCTTACTCTCAAGGAACAGTGAAGTCTGGAAAACTGGAACAGTCCTCTACTAAACCAGCAGCAAACGACAAGATTGTCTTGCTGGTGTGTAACAGAGCGTGCACTGGACAGCAGAGCAAAAGGTGACTGGCAGCTTCACAGAGTTACTCTTCTGGCTGCTTCCTTAGCTGACATGGGTTTTACTTACTGCATAGTCAAAACACAAGGTGAAGGAGTGACAGCTTGCATTCCTAGCTTGCATTAGGTGCTAAAGAACATGTTGATCAAAAACCATTAACGAATGCAGCAAAATATTCCTAATTTTGGTGAACTTCAAATAGTCCAGTGTTACTGGCAAGTGGTGAGTGCAGACCAGTCAGAAGGATATACCACCTCTCTATAGAGCTATCTGGTTTCAGAGGGCAGCGAGCACGTCTGACCAGATCCTGTGATGTGTGGAAATTTTTAATTGGAGTGCAAACAGTCGGTGGGGGGAAGTGAGAAACAACCATGGCAGAGGCATTTGTACCATGGATTGAGTTGGTACAAATAATAGCTGCTGAAGTTTGTTTCACAAAAAGTTATCCCAGCCAGGCTGCAAAGCTCTGCAGCCTGAAGCAAGCTGCTTGAGCACTGAGCAGGGCTGCAGCCTGTTAAAAAGGGCCCTCTGCATGGGTAGCCATAACAGTGTTTCCTCAAAGTTAAGCACCTCTCCTCTGGAGACAAGTTTTTAAATGCCTGGTTTCTGGGGAGTTTCATCCAAAGCATGCCAAGCTCCGTGGGTGCTGAGTGAGGAGGAGAGTGGCGCTGTCAGAGTTTTCGGATCTGATTGCTGAAGAGAATAATCTTTTAATTGCTCCCTCGAATGCTACTCCTTCCTGTAGGTTTGGCTTGCCCTTTGTGTTGCATTTGGAAAAAACAATTGCTTGGGATATTCTGCAGAAGGAAATCCTGGAGAAGATGCAGTATTTCCTGCGGCCTGCAGCCTGCATGCAGGTGAGACAAGTGGTTCATCTGTTTTGAGACTTCCAGCTGTGTGTGACGTGAACTAAAGGGGAAGCCAGTTACTTGGAGCAATAAACATGCTGCACACGCTGAACTGATGGCTTCCCAATATTTCTTCGTGCAATAACGTCCCAGTCTGGTATTTCACCTCTGTAGTGCTTTTGTCTATTTGCTGAAAGGTACGAGTAAGATTAGACTGATCAGGTGAAGATATCGCTTGCTTCACTTCCTTCCTTACCCCCAAGAAATACTTGAGAGATTAATGCTGCTGTCTGCACTGGAAATCCACTGGTTGGTGGTGTTTGCCTAAAAGAAAAGCTGACACATTTGCTTAGTGACTGCGTGTTTCTGATGAGAACTCCCTCTGAGAGCAGAGGGGTGAAGAGGGGTGTCTTCTCTGGTCACTGTAGAGTTGTTGGGTACAAAGCCTCAGTTGCTGTACCTCACCCTTCTGTTAGCTGCTTGGCGTAGGCATATTTGAGACCTTGTGCATTTGCTTTCTCGTGTAAAACACGTGTTCTAGGGTAAAGTACATGTCAGCTGGTGCTGAGAGCAGGTTTGCACATAGGTAAGTTGGGTTTGAGTCAACTGATATGGCTTCTACTCTCTCTGTAGGTTTGCCCATTCAGCTTGCGAGTGGTCAGTGTTGTGGGCATAACGTACTTGCTACCTCAGGAGGAGCGACCCCTCTGCCATCCAACAGTGGAAAGGTGGGTTAGTCCTTGTTCTCAGGAGTGGAGAGAGGTTTGTCAGCTGGGAACTCGGTGTGTAGCCATACAGAAAGTACAGTCTTGGTGTGGATGTGGGGAATGGACTTCACAGGCCTGAGGAGCAGGGAAATTACTGAGTGTCTTCAAGAAGCTCAGTTGTGTGTCATGCCATCTGGAGTCTGTCCTCCTTGAAAATGGAGAAGAGAATGAACATATTACTCCCCCCATTTTTTAATTTTTGGTTTTTAGTGACTGTTATTCTTTAGAAATTTTTGTAGACGCCTGTTCTGTAAATAATCGTACGTTTATTTACGGAATTACTGTACTTGGGTATATGCAGTTTGCCAGCTTTGCCATGTTCTTTGCTGTATGAATTCCTTTACTCTTTTGCAAACTTGAGCTGTGTAGGAGTGGAGGAAGGATGAAGGGCTAGTGGAGAGAAGTTATACACATGTAAAAGATAACATAGGATTCAGATTGAAAGGTGGTCTAACTTCTGTCTGCTCCTCTCTCCAGGGCATTGAAGTCATGCGGACAGGGGGGGACTGCTCATGTGAAATTAGTGGTAGAATGGGACAAAGAAACTAAAGATTAGTAAGTATGAAGTAGAAAGCCTTAAAGTGTGTTCACCTTGAGAGTGGTGCTTGTGGCCAGCTTGGCTCCGTGTGAATTGTGCACCCTTCAGCAAACATGAGAACCCCTCAGAAACTCCACCTCGTGCACTGGCCCCTGTCTGCAGGGACAAACTGGGGCTGGGTGCACTAGACTTGCTCTGAGTTGGAGTCCTTTTCTCTGCAGTTGGGGTTTTGCGCTACGGAGCAGGCATCTCGCCTGTGGCTCCTTCCCCCACAAATCGTATTTGTGTGAGAAAGTTTGTGGGCAGCGAGCAGCTTTTTCTGTCTGAAGTAAACTGGAGTGGGTGCCCACTGAAGCTGTTTACCCCTGTGTTCAGTTGTGTTGCCCTGGTGGGATCTCTTGCCAGTCAGCTCTTGCTCATGTGCAATTGGACAAATCCAGGAAGAGCTGCTGTTTGTACTTTTGCTCCTCAGCAGCATGGGGAGCGAGTGGATGTGCTGGTAAATGTGTTATCTCCCTGATGCAGCTTGTTTGTGAATACGGAAGAAGAGTATATTCCAGACTCTGAAAGCGTCCGCCAGCAGAGAGAGCTTCATCATCAACCTCAGACCTGCACTTTATCTCAGTGTTTCCAACTGTACACCAAAGAGGAACAGGTAGGGACAAAACTGTATAGCAGCAAAGACTCGGAAGGTCTGGCTGGTCCACATGCTGCCTGAACTCTCACACTCAGCAGAGTAGCTGTTTTCTGCAAACACTGATTTGTCGAGACAGGAGAATAAATTTGTAACACAATACTAGTTACCAGTCCTGCTAACAGAGTTTCTCTGCAGTGAGGACAAAGTTGTGGGAGGTACTGCTTTTGGGTTTTTTGTCCCCCAAATGTTGATATGAGAACTTACTCCTCTGTTCTGCAGTAGCAATGTCTTTTTCTGGCATACATTATAAACGGTTAGAACATCGTGGCTTCTTCATGGGAATTTACTGCTCTGTCTTGGAGCAGTTATGTGTTTCCAAGCCTGAGCAGGGCTGGGGTGGGCTCAAGCCAGCCCCCACTGAGTGGGACCCCTTAAATGGCAGCGCAGTGGCTGCTGAGCTCAGTTCTCCAGAAGCTTGGCTGCTCTCCTTCTCTAGCTCAGCTCATGGTGTGAGGAGGTTGAAGTGGCAGGAGAGATGGTGTGCCATAGGGTCTGATCTGGCCCTTGCCTGGAACACATAAGGAATTGGCATTTCTTTGTCAGAGGTCTCTAATCTGCTGTAAAAAGGGATGGTCCTAGAGGTGGACTGCGGACCCGTGATTGAGCTTTAATAATTTTGGAGCCTCTCTTGTCACTTCTTTCAGAGGTGAGGGAAAAGTTGCTTGACAGCTTAAAGCTCTCTGGCTTCTGAGTTTTCTGAGCACTGGGCTGTGGAGGGAAGTGCATGTCGTGTTTGTGTCTTTGAAAAGGCACATTCTCCTTGGTGGACAGTGGAAAATCTCTGCAGTTTGTAAGTCTGTGCCGTTGGGACATAGGGTGGAAGAGGGTTTCCAGAGGGCAGTGAGGTGTCAGAGATGAAATTCAAAGTATACCTCTCTTCTTTCTGTTCTGATTCTTTCTTCGTTGCTGACTTTCTTGTGCGAATACTTTTACTCAGGCTGCCAAGCCTGACTGATTTTTGCCTTTGTTTTTTCTTCTCCCCCACTTCAAAGGGTTTGGGGTTTATAAGGTGGAAATAGCTTCTCTGCACAGCAGCACTAGCTGAATTCTGTCTTGCAGTGGGAAGTGCCTCCTGCATGAGGCGCACATGTCTCTTTGCTTGTCACTATTTTGAAAAGCATTGTTGGGAACCCTGCATTTCCAATGAGCTTGATAAATGCTGGAGGTAGATGGGGCCTAGGGGTCAGTGTCTGCACTGTGCCTGGGGCAGCAGAGGAACAGTGGTGTAGTAAAAGCTGCCTTGGAATTTGGAAACTAATACCCACTCATGCCTCTTCCTTGTAGCTTGCCCCAGATGACGCATGGCGATGCCCGCACTGCAAGCAGCTGCAGCAGGGTAGCATCACACTGAGCCTCTGGACCTTACCTGATGTTCTCATCATACATCTCAAAAGGTTTAGACAGGTAAGGGTGTCTGCAGTGATGCTGGAGGACTGCTTCTCGGCCAGGGAGTGACCTGACCAGACCACCTCTTCAGAAGCAGCTGTTCTGCCCTGTGCATTCCTCTCCTGGGTTTCTGTTTTCCCCAGGCATGGTAGCCTCACTGCTACTGCGGCTCATGCTATTCTCTGTTTACACAGGAAGGAGACCGAAGGATGAAACTTCAAAACATGGTTAAATTCCCCCTGAGTGGCTTGGACATGACTCCTCATGTTGTTAAACGCAGTCAGAGCAGCTGGAGTCTGCCGTCTCACTGGTCACCCTGGAGGAGACCTTATGGTCTCGGAAGGGATCCTGAGGACTATATCTATGACCTGTATGCTGTCTGCAATCATCATGGCACCATGCAAGGGGGACACTATACAGGCAAGTATCCTGTGATATTATGTATGTTGGATCCTTTCAGAAAGAAAACGGTTCTATTTTTCTGTTGTGTATCCATAACTTCTTCATCTTTCTTGACAAAAGGACCTAACCCAACTAACAAGGGCTGGCTGTCTAATACTGGAGGGGTAACTTTTATGACTTTAAGGAATGGAACAATGCCTGTTGGCCCCAAATGTCTTACTGTACGTTTCCTTCTCTGATATTTTTTTTTTCTCCTTCAGAGTAACGTAAGTGGCCTTTCAGGTTTCAGAAATGCTCCTAGCCACTCAACGCAGAACTTCTGTAGTTGCAAGAGGCTGTTATACATAGGAAGTATTTGCACATTGCCTGTGTGCACAGCCGGTTTATGAACTCCTCTTTGCTTGTTCCAGCAGCTCCCAGAGCAGCCAGAGATAGACAAAGTTGCTTGGTGGTTCTTAGGATCTGTATGACTTCACACAGCAGCCCAGAAAATGTGTGTGTCTGGTTTTGCCCTCTGATGTGTGTCTCTGGACTGTGTTGTCCTGGGTGGTCTCAGTCAGAAGGACATTCACTGATGGAGGCAGATTGCCACAAGTAACAGAACGTGAAGTGAATGGAGCCACCCCAAATGATGTTCTGTTCTGAGCAGTAATGTTGGACGAAGAAGATCCTGAAATGTGAGCTGTTTATTGTATTCTGGTGGCCTCAGGCCCTCATCTTGCCAGTCAGACTGGAAGAGGATGTGTTGCATGAATAAATCTGTTGCTTTCATTCTCCTCTGATAAGGTCATGTTTAAGTTATCATACAGCAAACCCGAGAGTAGTAGGAGTGAGGAAAGTCTAATAGTAATGTGCTTTCTCTCAGCATATTGCAAAAACTCGGTTGATGGCCAGTGGTACTGCTTTGATGACAGTGATGTTCAGCAACTTTCTGAAAACGAAGTCTGCAAGCAGACAGCTTATATTCTTTTCTACCAGAGACGCACAGCAATCCCATCATGGTCTGCTAACAGCTCTGTGGCAGGTGAGCCCCACTGGCATTGTCAAGGAACAGTTGTAGTTTGTCTTTCGTGGATAGTTTGTCCTTCTGAAGAATTTTCTGCCCAGCTCTGCTTAAGCCCCCACTCTTTGTCCCAGAACTCAAGCGAGGCTTGTCTCAGTCTGCTGCTGTGCATCAGAGGCCATGGGAAACTCCCACCTCTTCTGTTAAGGCTAGTTGTGGCAAAGAGGCTGTGGAGATGGGGGAACCCTCCTCCACCCCATGCTCAGAGCTGCCCTTGTCAAAACCATGACACCAAAATGTGACTAGCTCATTCCCTCCAGTAGTGTCGTTGCAGGTAGGCAGCCAGCAGCTGAATGTGTTGGTTGAATCTGGGGTGAGCTAGGGGCAGATGCAGGCTTCGTGACTTGCCTTTGGATTTGCACTGCATTTTTGTGGCAGGTCAAGGACTGCCCTCTGCCTGCATGCTGCACTGATTCTTTTGATTCACAGCATACTGGAACAAGTGCAGTTCTGTCTTTCACTTATGACCATAACTATTTCATAAGAGTAAAGACTTATTCTCTCGGCAGTATCTGGATGCCGTGGCTGTGTGGGCCAGCTCCAGACTCCAGGTGTCTGTCAAAGCCGGTGCAGTGTAGTACGTACCTGACCCAGTGGCATTCCAAGGTTTCACGTGTTCTGCAGCTGCATGCTACTGGCCTGATGTCTGTGCCTGATTCCTTACAGGCTCCACAAGCTCCTCGCTCTGTGAGCACTGGGTCAGCCGTCTTCCTGGTAGCAAGCAGCCCAGCATTGCTTCGGCGGCATCATCGCGGCGCACATCTCTGGCTTCGCTCTCAGAGTCGGTAGAGCTGACTGGGGAAAGGAGCGAAGATGATGGTGTGTATCAACACTGTGGTGTGTGGGGGATACTGGGCCACTAGTCTTTCTGTTACAAGATCCCTACTAAGATAGCTGCAAAATACGTATTTAGAAGGGACAGTTCCTCTAGCAGCTGGGGGAGGCAGGCACTGTGTCAGTAGGACCAGATGGGTTCTGGCACAGGTGAGTTTTTCTCTGGTGTGAAAGGATGGAGAAGAGCAGGGCAGGAACCATAAGGATCCTTTCAAAGAAAGGAAATAGCATCAACTAAATCTCTCAGTCAAGAACTTTTTGTGTTTGTGTGTTTTCTGGGTTTCACTGCAGCACCTTTGCAGGGAGGCTGACATGTTGCTACAGTTTAATATAGGTACTCATTGACTGCTGCCATGCTGTAGATGACGGCTCCCAGGGAGGTGTGAAGATACGCAAATTCACCTGTGTGTGCAAGTAACTGTTCAGTTCCTGGCTTTGGCTGGCTTCTCCACATAGTGCCTTGTAACTCTTGAAAATGTGGAGCTTTGGGGGTCGGTCTGAGCATTTTGAAGTGCGTATAGAGATGTCCCTGCCTCAGTGTTGTGATAACTGTCAGATCTAGCCATGATAGTAGCATTTCTGAAACGCTTATTGTTGTACTTTGTGTTTGTAAATACAAATACATTGCTTTAGCTAAAGAGGTAGGAATCCTACTTTGCCTTTTACAGGGTGGTATGGGAAAATATGCTGTCATCCAGAAAAATGTATTTCTGGGAGCATAATCATAGTTGGTGAACTCATTGCTATCTTCAAGGACTTCCAAGGTACAAAACCTGTGTTTGGTCTCGTGCTGCTTGGGGATTAGAAGAAAATCTGGATTTTCAGTTATAGGCTTCAGAGGGAGTTACTTCTGGCTGACCACTAGCAAATAACAGTTGTTGAATTCCTTATTCAGCTTTTACGCAAGAAGCTGTGCCTGCAGCAGGCATGAAGAGATAGGCATGCAATGTGGTGTAGGTGGGCTGTCTGACTCACTTATGGAAACAGCATCTGTGGATAGGTGGGATAAACCAACTGCAGGCTTGGCTTCCGTACTGAGGATGTTGCTTTCTTTCTCTGCAGGAGGATTTTCAACTCGTCCCTTTGTAAGGAGTGTCCAGCGTCAGAGCTTGTCATCTAGATCTTCTGTCACCAGCCCACTGGCAGTGAGTGAAAATGGTGTCAGGCCCTCGTGGTCGCTTTCTGCAAAACTGAAGTTGCGCTCCAACTCTCCGTCGCGCTTCTCTGGAGATTCCCCTGTACATACCTCTGCTTCCACTCTGGAGAAGATCGGGGAGGCTGCTGATGATAAAGTCTCCACCTCTTGCTTCGGCAGCCTGAGGAATCTCTCTAGCAGCTACTTGGAGCCCTGTGATAGCAGTCGGCGAGAGCACAGGACGGCTCGCAGAGCCCCCTTGGCTGTCATGGAAGGGGCATTCAGGGAAGAGTCTGTTGTAAGGACATCTAGCTCAGATCTTTCAGATGGGTATGGTAAAAGCTCTGTGCAGCCAGACAGGAATCACCCTGCTTTGGACCCTTTTGATAACAACAATCAAATCGCCTTTGTTGATCAGAGTGATTCTGTGGACAGCTCTCCAGTCAAGGAGGTGAAAGCCCCCAGTGGGACAGGGCTGGCTGCAGAGAAGGCAGATGGCACCCCTAAGAAGGTTCACAGCTCCAGGGGAGTTACTGAGCCAGACAAAAGTTTGAGGAAGGGAAGGACAGTCTTATCTACCCAAGAGACCAAAGTCTCTCACTCTTCTCCTCCGCCACTAAAGAGTTCCCAGAAAGTTTCCCGGTCTAGAAGTAAGACGGACTCCTCTAGGGCCAGTGGGCGACATGGGTCTCCTGCTCCCACTCAGGCTAGGAAGGACCATAGCACGAAGCCCCTTGAGGTAGCTGTCCCATTGGCTCAACAGAAGCAAAAGTCAGGTGGTTCTCCATCCTCCACAGCTGCCAAGAAAACCCCATCAGGCTCATTGACTAAGGGCTCTTCTGCTGGGAAGAGCCGGACTTCAGACCGAAGCCTCAGCAGGGAGGGCTCTAAGATAAGTCTGGGGTCAGATAAAACGAGCGTTACCAGCAGTTCAAGAACGAGCTCCCCACGGATAAGCCACTCCAGGAGTGACAGCAGGACAGTAGACAGCAAGCACGTGCGGAGTTCCTCTATGGCCAACCTGCGGTCTCCAAATGTTGGTGTGCGTTCTGGTTTGAAGAGGGACAGCAAGTCAGAAGAGAAAGGATTGTCTTTCTTTAAATCAGCCTTAAGGCAGAAGGAGACCCGGAGGTCTGCAGACCTGGGAAAGACAACGATGCTCTCAAAAAAGACAGCAAGTGGCAGTTCCAAGTCAGGCAGTAAAAATGTGCTGGAAGACAAATCGGAGAAGGGTGTTGTCCCACCAGCCTCTCAAACCAATGCCAACATTACTGCAAAAGAAAAACTTGTCCCAAAAGATGCCACACCCAACAAACATTCTCTGCTATCCAGTCGCAAGTCCAAGTCTTCCCAGCTAGATTCCGGAGTCCAGTCTCCTTCCAGTGGCAAGCAGTCTGCTGACAAGCCGCTGAAAAAATTACCTTCCAGCATGCAGGTGTCTGTACGGCCTTCTCTGGAACCTCAGTGAAATGCTGCAATCCAGGTGTCTTTTCTGCTGAGAAGCTAATTTATTCTGAGCTCTTGTTTTTTTTTGTTCATGTGCCTAATGTATGTTTTGAGGAGAAGTTAACTGCAAGTTGTTAAAGCGCCTTTTGATTCTGCCATCAAACCAAATAGCCACAGGCAGCCAGCACTGATGCAAGTAGTCTAGCTGGAGTCGTTGTTGAACATGAACGCAGCTGTCCCATAGCACTTGTACAGGAGTCTCTTTATAGAAAATGCAGCAACTTTCTTCAGATTCAAGGTCTGAAATCTGAAACCCGGTTGTACTGACACTAGTGTGCTTTGTAGAGCTGTGAACTGATATTCCTTTGGTCTTGTTCTGAGCAGGCTGTGTCCACGCTGGTGTATGGCCTTGTTCTGAGCTGTGGAGGATACGAAGGAAACTGGAAAGGAGAGACTGTCGCTTCTTTATGCTCTCTCTCAACCCTCTCTCCCTGCTCCCCTCCATTTTTCAAGCTTTCTAAAGGGCAATATTTCAACACTAATGTTGTTTCTCAGGTATATACTCAGCCAGTATAGGAGGGACTAGCATTAGTGGATGGACAGAAACGTACCTGTGTGTCCGTGTGTACGCGTGTCTGTAACAGATTTTGGTTTTGCTTTCCAACAGCAGAAAGTTTTGGGTTGGTTGGGGTTTTTTTCCATTAAATGTAACGTGCATTTTTTTGTTGCTATGTCTATGAAGAGTTTTACTCTGTCCATACCTAAGGCGACCTCTACCCTGTCCTCTTTAATTACTTTCTTTCTTCTGAAACACTATACTAAGCAACAGAAGAAATCACTAAGCAGCAGCTGGTTGCCAGCTCGTACCTGTGAAAGTGCTAGGCGGGAGATGGTTGCAGTGCTGTAGGAGAGCTGTCTTCATGCACCTGAATGGCAGTGATGCTGTTAGGACCCCTGTTCAAACTCCTGAGAAGAAGCGTTTCCTAATATGCTCAGATGCTTAATCGTAGTCTTGTGAATATAGCATCTGTTATTTATAGGAGTAATGTTTAGATAAGCCAAGTGTCGTCTTGTCTTCCCTGCCTTCTCTGAGCATGCTTTGAACAAGCCTCTTCATGCAGGTTGGAGGGGCTGTACCAAAATACCACGGAGCAGTTTTCACATTCTCCAGACCGCTGCTACCTTCTTCCCTTCGGCATGCTTGTCACCTGCCCCGGTGGGTCTGGCTAACACATGTCTCTTAGCAAAGCGATCCCCATTCTTGTTTGGATGACAGTCTCTATCAGGGTTAAAACGCTACATCTAGTGATGTCTTTGTTTACATGCCCTTCTTACAGGGGAGTTTCCTCAAGGTCTTTAAGATTCCTCTTAAAAGGTGGATTCCTCAAGTCCTCTTATATACATGTAGTGTAATCTTTTTTTGTTTAATTTCATGACTCTTTATTAATGTGCTGCTTATCCTTTATGTACAGCAGCAATCTGTTGTGTAGGTCACGACGTGCAGCAGCTGGGCAGTGTGCTGGGCATGCTTGTCTTCTGAATGAGGTCTTTCCCTGTCATACAGTTGTGTTTGGCAAAGCTTATCCAGGCTTAGCTTGTGGACAGACCTATTTGTACATCTTTTCTGTCACCGTAACAAACAGCCCTCAAACAAGTAGTGACTCTGAGCAAGTCTGTTCCACCTCCTCTCTTGAGCTGATGTGCTGACAACCCTGCAAGAAGCCTTGTCCCCAGGTCTGCTGGGCACATTGCTGCTCTGTGATCACTTTTTGTACTTGGCTCACCATACATCTGCAGCAAGCTTTGGAGAGAAGTGTTTTGCGGGTAGCTGACACCTTGGAGAAAAAGCAGCGTGTGTGTGGAGCTGAGCCGGGGGTGCCACAGAGCTCTGTGACGGTGAGCCCACCTGCAGTATAACCCTTGCTCTGTCATGATGATGTTCTGCAGTACTTACCTTCGTGCAACCCAGAAGCAATGCCAGTAGCCTGCATTTTTTTACAGTGTGCTGGACTCTGTGCCCTGGACTATTTTTTAAACCTGAACATGACCATTTTCTTGATGCGTTTCTTCTCCCGGGTATTGTTTCAGTCTCATTTATTTCAGCAACAAGGAGCGAAGATTGCATTACTTGCTTCTTAAATGTATGACTTGGATTATTCTTGGATTATTTTTTGTTATATCCAGCAGAGCAGATAAGACTTGCTTCACATTGTAGTACTTAAATTACTCCCTGAAATGTTGACATTGAAGTATTTGTTTAAGGTTTTATCTGTATTAAGGTCTTGCACTGTGGTGGCTCTTCTCTTGTAACAACTCTTCTAGCAAGAATGTAATTCTGGTAGCTACTCTAACTTGGTTTGGTATCTTTTAATAGACAGAACCTAGTTTTCTGTGTGTTTTACCATGGGACATTTGTGAAAGGTTATTTTTATCAAATGACACTTTCTTTCCATGCCATCGTTTGCTGAAGAAGTTTAAACTGGAAGCTGGTGTATGGTTTTTGAGGTGGCTTTGCTCCTGTATTGCATGCCTGGACTGAAGGAAATTTGAAGCCATGTCCAAATTGGCGTTTTAGCTGAATGCCAGTTGAATATGTTTGTATTTGGTGCATGAGAATGGTCATTAGAGCTCCTCTTTGGACAAAATGGGAATGGGAGGTCCTGGTGCAAAGTGTTCCAGCAGCTGATGTTAAAAGCAGTCGAACCTCTGCAATCCTGTGATGTGTAATCTAGCTCTTTTTCTGTCTATTCCCCATAATTCCTGATGGAAATTGCTGCCAACTCCAGCACTATCTACTCTGCATATGCTGCCAAACGGGATTTCCTACCTGTCCCTCTGAAAACAGCAGTTCTGGTGCCCGGACTCCTCGCTCTGCAAATGAGCATGGAGTGGGCAGAAGAGGTCGTACTGACAGTGCCCTTGTCTTAGAGCAGATGGGATGCTGCTCTTCTGTGGTGGACTGCCAGCACGTGGTGTGTTTTCTGGCTCAGGAGGGCTTGACTTAGGGTGTCCTCATGCAAATGTTTTGACTTACAAGGGTGCACTGTAGTTCATGTTGAATATAAGGCACACACTGGGCAAAACGTGCAAAGCATGCCTGTGCGGCACCTGGAAAGTGCAGTCCCTGTTCTGTGGCTGTGTCGATTCTGTAACAAAGCAGTTTGGAAAGCAGCCGTTTGCTGCCACTCTGCATCTGCTTTTTGGTATCACAGATTTCCAGCAGTATATGAACTTCCTTGCACAGGAGAGGGTTGAAGGGTGTGGGTCCAGGAAACAGCAATGTTCATTGTGAGTGTAAAGCCAAGCCTTGTTGCTGTTAAAGTCATGGCTCCATCAGTGATGCAGAGTAAATCTTTCTAAAACTGAATGTAGGTTATGCAGGCCCTGCTTAAAGCGATTTGGGGAAAAGCAACATCAGTCTTCCCTCCTTGCTTTAAAGCAGACTTATTTCTTAGCCCTTTCATGCATAGGAATTCCTGTCCATGTGTATCGTGTTGTCCAGATGTAAGGATGTGGCGTAGTACTAGGGAACGCTTCAGAAAGGGATCTTCCAAGTCCTAGATGCTAATGCCACCTTGGCTTTGTGTATTGATCCACAGAGCAGTGAAGGCTTGAGGCTGTTCTGAAGCAGCCACTTGTACGTGGTCACCTCTTTTCTTAAAATTCACATTAGGCTTCAGAAGCACTTGTGCCTGTGGAAGAGGTGGGTTCTGCCATCTCCTGAAGGTCACCGCTAGCCAGAGATCTCCACCTGCCCCTGGGTGGTGGCACATGGGTACGTGCTGAATGGCCTGTGGTGTGTCTGCCTACAGGGTGAGCTGTCCTGGCTTGGGGGTGGTGGGGTCTGGGACCCCAGTGCCGATGACCTGGAAGCAAAGGTTTACAGGGCAGCCTCATGCTGGTGAGAAATGCCTTGAAAGGGGGAGGTCCAGCACTGTCCCTGTTCTGAAACAGCCGTGCGAGCTCCAAGGGAAAGCAGGCTTCAAGTCCTCTGAAGGGTTTTATGATGTGTTTCCCATCAACTTTGAGTTGAACTCACCTGCATCGGCCATGTCGTATGTCACACCACATCTCTAGTCTGACACTTGCTCCTGTTCCTGGAATCAGCCCTCTGGGCGCAGGAAAGCAGTGCCTTCATTCCAGTGCTAGATTCCTGCTGGAGTCACCTGAAGAAATTATTTTTACCCTTTTTGGGCTGCGTCTTTTGGATAGTGTTTAGTAGTATACAAATAATAAGCACATTTTCAATGATGTGTATTAAAAAGGCACCTTTTATTTGTATTAATCACATTTGATAGACAATTTGGTGCCTGCAGTTCTCTGTAACTTGTAAGTGTCTCACTTGGGCTGTATAAATTGTTAACCCTTTCAAACTTATCAAATACGGCTAAATAAAAAAAAGATGCTTAGAATAGAAAATTAGCAGCTTAATTACAGTACACTTACTCCACTGTAAGTGTCCTCATCCGTCTTAGCTGCAGGGTTGTTTGCTTTCCAAAGTTGAAACTTGAGCATGATCAACCATTTTTTCTCAGTAATAAAGGCAGTTTTGCATGGCAGTTCTCTCGCTGTACCCAAATGCATGCACTTACTAACTATGCAAGCACCTAATACAAACCATAGACCGTGCTTTCAGTATCAGAAGCTGCTAGGTAGACTCCAGAGCACTGCTTTGAGTCTGTACTTCTGTTTCTCAGTGCAGCTATGTGTCAGCACATAGGAGCATGTCCCTGGGTTCCTGCTTTGTTTGCACATCTTTGATTCTTTCCTTTGCAGAATTCTGCATTACTGACAAGGCTGGAGTGTAGCATAATGTCAAAGGGATCTGAAATGTTGAAACGAGAACAAACTGGTTTTCTGTATTGTATTGGTTTTTTCTTTTTTTAACAGGGAAATCCTGATCAGTGTTCTGTATGTAGCCTGCCATTTTCCATATAACTTTAATGACACGTTCTACGTTGTGAGAAGAGGCAGTCGCCTGTAGCCATACGAGCACTCAAAAAAAAAAAAAAAAGAGTTTTTGTTGAATTTCCATGCTAAGGGAGCAGTTTGCAGTTGTCGGTGTGCTGCCCATACTGGTAATGGGGCTTCTGCCTGCCTTCCCGGGAAGAGCCGCACCGGGCCCCAGCTGCCCGCAGGGGTGGCTGCGCTTTCCGTTCGCACTCCAAAACCGTGGTGGCGTTCGCTTGTCTGCACCGTGCTCCCGTTCGACTGCAGATCCCACCGGGGTGGTTGTAGGCACAGTGCGGCTGGAGGCAGCGCGGGGCTGGCTGGGGCCGTAGCCCGTGGGGCAGAGCGGGCAGCTACCCGCTCGGGGCGGACGACTTGGCAGGTTGGCGAGGTCTCAGGAGCAGCACATTTGGTTAGCAAGAAGCGTAGGTCCCAGGATTCATCCTGGGCTGCCTGGCTGTGCCCCCGCCAGATACCACCTCGCAGCACCCTTGTCTTGGCAGAGCAGCCGGTCTGAGCAGTGGCTGGGTGTCAGGCAGGTTCTTGGCCCCGCTCCCCCTGCAGACTTTGTGCCTGTCCCCCTTGGTCAGCTGGCATGGAGAGGGTTTGGAAATGACATTCCAAATAATGTTACTGTTATCTTTTTTTGTATCTTTGTCATTTGCCTACTAATCCAAAATAATTTGGCGGTATCTAATGTTACCTGTGGAGGGAACTGAAATTTAGTTTTAATCTGTGGTGAGATGAAAGTACTACATGGTTTTCTTAATAAAAGCACCATAAAGCATTTACTATTAGGAGCTTTATTTTGTAAAATAAAATTACCTGAAGACTTGTACAATATCTATATTAGGTCTAAAGGTTTAGGGAATCTTCTATTTTTTTTAAAGGCGATAGCACTCAATTTATCTGCAAATAGTGTTTTTTAAAAGACACAGATTAAAACTAAGTGTAAACACAAATTCCGTTTCACTCTAGGCCCTGCAGCACAAATGCGTTGCAAGAAAGTTAGTGTTAGGTTTGTATGGCATTTGTGCAGTGCAATAAGAAAACGTTTTTAGGTGCTACATTGCCTTGGGTAGGGTGACACAAGGGAATACAGGCTACAAGTGGCTAGATTATTTTCTTGTGGCCTTCCAAGTATTAATTTGTACAGATTTGCTCACCAACTGTGCCTCACCATTGGTTAAAATTGAATTTTAAGTCCTGTTGCAAATGCAGTTTCTCTTCTGGACACAATGTCAGATTTTACACTGGAATATCTACAGTTCTAAAAACTGCATGTCACATCACTGTACACTGACACTGGGACGTGGGGCTTGCCCACACCTTTGATATTCTCTTCTGTATTTTAATGTTTTTGAACTGTACAGTAATCTGGAAAGCAGGCTGTCTTTACTTGGGATTGAACATTGTACCATAAATTTTAAATTATTTGAGGACAAGTGCATGAGACTGTGTCAATGCCTTTTATTATTTATTTGTATGTTTTATTATTCAAGGTGTATGCACTTTTAATATGCAGAATTTATATTTTTATGTTAAAAATCATTTTCTTTCAGAAAGAAGAGTTTGAATATGAGGAATTGGAATTAAGTGCAAAAAGGGGAATATGTAATAAAATACAATAAATTTATTACTAGGCATCCTGCCTGAGTGAGTGTTTTTCCAGGTCCGCATCATCGCCTGAGAAGGCAGTAGCAGCTGCACGCCCCGCTGCCCCAGCCTCGCTGTGTTCGCAGGACGTGGAGCCCTGCCTGCTCTCCTGCTGCAGGAGAGCATCTCTTGGGGCCGGGTCGGTCTGTGTATGGGGTAACCATGGGGGGTTTCAGTGCTGGCTCTAACCACCTAGCTGTGACAGCTCTGCCCCCTCCCCACGCAGGCATGGGGTGGGGGCAAGGGCTTAGTAACTTCCCTCTGCATCCTGAACAGGGCTCCTCTCTTGGTAAACAAAAACCCGGAGGGCTGTTTTTGGGTGTAGACCTGTGTGCTGCAGAGGAGGAGACATGGGTTCCTACCTTACCGCCCTCCCCCCCGCCCCCGTGTTGTCCCTGATGATTCTCTCTCCACAGACTGGCAGCCCAGCTCTTGCTGGTGCTCGGCTGGGGTCCCTGCTGCCGGCACATCCCGAGAGCAGGGTGCAGGATCTAGACAGAGCGTTTTTGTGCTGGTGAGTTTGGTCCGTGAGCCCCATGGGCAGGGGCATGTGATCTGGCTCCTCTTTGGGGTTCGGGGGCTCATACCTGGCCAGGCAGAGGTGGGGGGTCTCTCCTGTCTGCCTGGCCATGCCTTGCGTCTGGGCTCAGCCTCCCTGTTCCTGCCCCTAAAGCCCTGCGGAAAGCTCAGGCCTCTGCTCGAAGGCTGCAGCTGCCCCAGCTCATTTCTGTCTGTGGGTCTCTGATCGTGGCTTCCCGTCTGCATTGGCCCCGTGTCCCAGGGCGGCCAGGGCCGTGCTCCCCTCGCTGGTGGGTGCAGGGCTCTGGTGGGAGCGTCCCCGTGTCCCCTCTCATGTGCAGTGCTGGTGCTGGCTGCGCTCCAGCCTGCCCCTTGTCCCCTGGCTGCTGTAGTGATGCTGCGTGCGGCTCTGCTGCTTGAGGTTTGGTTCAATATTAGCCTTTTTTAATGGTTCTTTATTGAACTGAGGCTTAAACTGTGCAAGAGTGATAGTAACAGGCTGTTTAATTGTGTGCTTCTCTAGCTCTGTCCTAATTAAATATTGTTTTTCATTTAGCAGGGTGTGCAGCAGTGGCCCTCTGGCCTTGGAGGAGAGTGTGGGCCACTGGGCGGGAATGCAGATGGGCTGCTCCTGCCGCCTCCTCACCTTGGCCCAGCAAGGAGGACGAGGAGGATGGAGCAAGGTGGGAGGAAGATGCGCCGTTGCTCCCGGCTGCTGAAGGGAGGACGTCTCTGTCTCTGTCTACGCGAGTGGCTGCGTCGTCTGCAGGGGACACCCTCGGCTGGGTGAGCTGCTCCAGCTGTGGCTGCTGCAGGCACAGCTGGGCAACTGTCCCCATGGCTGCTGGGCTGCCTGGGCTCCGGTCTGGAGGGCGAATGGGGTGAGAAATGCTTTAGCAATCCAGCGTGTCATCTCAGCTAAAGAACAGGAGGGAAAAATGGAAGACGACGTGGTTGGAGCTGCCTGGGGGCATTTGCACTGCGGACTCTGATCTTTCTATTTTTGCTTGCCAATGTGATGCCCATCTACAAGAAGGGCCGGAAGGAGGATCCGGGGAACTACAGGCCAGTCAGCCTGACCTCGGTGCCGGGGAAGATCATGGAGCGGCTCATCTTGAGTGAGCTCACCGGGCAGGTGCGGGACAGCCAGGGGATCAGGCCCAGCCAGCATGGCTTCATGAAAGGCAGGTCCTGCCTGACCAACCTGATCTCCTTCTAAGACCGGGTGACCCGCCTAGTGGATGAGGGCAAGGCTGTGGATGTTGTCTGCCTGGACTTTAGTAAGGCCTTTGACACGGTCTCCCACAGCATTCTCCTGGAGAAGCTGGCAGCTCACGGCTTGGATGGGCGTACACTTTGCTGGGTAAGAAACTGGCTGGATGGCCGAGCCCAGAGAGTGGTGGTGAATGGAGTGAAATCCAGTTGGCGGCCGGTCACGAGCGGTGTTCCCCAGGGCTCGGTTCTGGGGCCGGTTTTGTTCAATGTCTTCATCAATGATCTGGATGAGGGGATTGAGTGCACCCTCAGCAAGTTTGCAGATGACACCAAGCTGGGTGGGAGTGTCGATCTGCTCGAGGGAAGGAAGGCCCTGCAGAGGGATCTGGATAGGCTGGATCGATGGGCCGAGGCCAACTGTATGAGGTTCAACAAGGCCAAGTGCCGGGTCCTGCACTTTGGTCACAACAACCCCATGCAACGCTACAGGCTTGGGGAAGAGTGGCTGGAGAGCTGCCCGGCGGAAAAGGACCTGGGGGTGCTGGTCGACAGCCGGCTGAACATGAGCCGGCAGTGTGCCCAGGTGGCCAAGAAGGCCAACGGCATCCTGGCTTGTATCAGGAATAGTGTGGCCAGCAGGAGTAGGGAAGTGATCGTGCCCCTGTACTCGGCACTGGTGAGGCCGCACCTCGAGTACTGTGTTCAGTTTTGGGCCCCTCAGTACAAGAAGGACATTGAGGTGCTGGAGCGTGTCCAGAGAAGGGCAACGAGGCTGGTGAAGGGACTAGAAAACAAGTCTTATGAGGAGCGGCAGAGAGAACTGGGGTTGTTTAGTCTGGAGAAGAGGAGGCTGAGGGGAGACCTTATCGCTCTCTACAACTACCTGAAGGAGGGTGTAGCGAAGCGGGTGTTGGACTCTTCTCCCAAGAAACTAGCGATAGGACGAGAGGGAATGGCCTCAAGTTGCGTCAGGGGAGGTTTACATTGGATATCAGGAAAAATTTCCTTACTGAAAGAGTGGTTAAACATTGGAACAGGCTGCCCAGAGAGGTGGTGGAGTCACCATCCCTGGAGGCGTTCAAAAAAGGTGTAGACGTGGCACTGCAGGGCCTGGTTTAGGAGTCATGGTGGTGTTGGGTTGATGGTTGGACTTGATGATCTTAGAGGTCTTTTCCAGCCTTAATGATTCTATGATTCCTGCTTGAGTGAGCCATCACATCGGTGTGGTAGGGGCTGGTGCTTGTGCTTCACAAACTTGCCTTTAAATGCAATTTTTGATTCTTAAGGTTTTTTTCCCCCTCCTCTCGCCTCCTCTCTCCTGTGTACATATTTTTGTCTTCCTACTCTTTGAGATACAGCATCACATATGTGCCCAAATACACAAAAGCAGCACTCCAGCTGGAGAACTGGACTTGGAGGTTTGGTATCGCTGCTGGGGCTGCTTTGGTCTGGGTGGGCAGGTCGAGACCATGGCTGGGGCAAGGCAGTTTGGCACACACTGTGCTATCCAGGCTCCCGTCCTTGGCTGTGGGGCTTTCACGTGGGTTTGCAGAGAGATGACTCTGGTTGTGGACTCTTATTGTGGAGCCGTGGCTGGCTGCTGCTATTTGGTTGTCACCCTTGCTGTATTGCTAGAGCAGATGTTCAGCTCTGCAGGGTGTGGGGCAGCGTGGCTGGGCATTTCCCCTTCATTGGGTTTGTTTGCAAGCTGCTGCTCGTGGGGTTGATCTGATATACACCAGGAGTCAGCAAGGACAGGGGTGGGTGGGGATAAGGTGGAGAGTCCCTTCTGCTTTATTCTGGCCAGTTCCGGGGTGAGGTAGTTCTGCAATTTACTTTTGGTGTGAAGAAGAGCCTCAGCCCAGCCTCCTTACGTCTGCAATAGCTGCTTTTTCCCTATAAATCTTGTTGCCTTCCTGTCTCAGGGCTGTAGAATATTGCCACCTCTCCAGCCCTGGGGACAGCAGTAAGCTGTACCACGCTGCATGGTGCGTTGGTAATCTCCAGCTCTGTGGACAGAACGAGAAAGGGCAGCTTTGCCCCAGAGCACTGGCGGGAGGGGCACGGTGCTGCTGTCCTTTCAGATGAAGCTGGCAGGATCGTGCCACAGGGCTGGTCCCTGTCCTGCTGAGCTGGCGGGACCCTGGCCAGGAGCCCAGCACCTCCCCTAATAGTGGAGCTCCTGCTAAAGTGAAAAATAGGCATATAAGGGACTGCTCTGCCTTTCTCCTGATTGCACTGAGCTTTCTTAAGCGCTGGCACCTGTGATTGCCGTGGTCTTCCAGCAGCCAGTGCTAGAACCACGGCCCAGCTCCAGGAGCTGCAGAGCCACGGCCCAAGGGGTCCCCGGCTGCACATCCCTGGTGTGTTGGGGCACTGCCGACCGCTTCCAGAGAGGGCTGGGGGGTAGGCAGTGCATCTGCCCCTGTGCCTGCAGGGGAGGGCGCTGGGGGCCACTGCTCCCACCTCAGTCTGGGGGCACAGGGATTCCTGGGGGGCTGTTACAGCCGGCTCTGCTCCCCGCTGCAGCCTGGGACCTGCCTCTTGTCCCTGGCTGGTGCGTTTCCCAGCTCAGGATGTGGGACATACACTGCTCCCTGCCAGTCTGTGGTCCCCCGGGTCTGACTGCCAAGCCCAAGTCTGGTTTCGGTGTGGCGGTGGGCCAGTGTCCTCAGCAGAGAGCACTGCTCTCCCAGGGGAGCCTGGCTCTTCCTGGGGCAGAACTGGTCCCAGCACTGAGAAACCAGTTTGCCAGCCCTCCCACACTGTGGGGCCAGGGGATGTGGCTGGGGGCTCTGGGCTTCGTCTTGCCTGTCCAGTGGCCGAAGGGCACAGCGAGGTGGGCAGGGTGCCGTCGGCACGGGGCACTGCGTCTCAGGCAGCAGTAAGCTTTGAAGCGATGAGCTGGTTGTCAGTGCGTGCCACGTGCCCCCTGCTGTGGTGCTTACTGCCCAGGGCAGGCGGGGGTCACCCATGAATCCCACCTTGGTCCCCAAATCACAGATGTGTCACCAGTTGTTGCTGATCTCCCATTGCCCAGCTGCAATTACAGAAATATTGAAGTTAGCTAGTTTACCAAAAGCTGTGCTGTGTTACCCCTTGCCCCAGCCTGTCCCTGGGACTTGGGGGGACAGGCGGGCACTGCCAGCCCACACTGTGGGACCACGCATGCAGCTGTTGTCCACGTTTCCGTCCATCCCACTGGGAATGGTGAGCCGGAGCCGAGCCTCCTGGGGCTGCCCATGGGCGTTGGGTGAAGGAGCTGGTGGCTACACTGGGCGGTCACAGCATATGATTCCCATCCTTTTATTGCATACCAGAGAGAGTAATTACTTCATGACTTGTATGGAAATGGGGATGACAGATGTCATATTAAATCATAGGGTCATCACTTATTTATAGGTGATTACATTAAAGAGATATTAATATAGCCAAAGGCTTCGTGGAATTAGAGTTAATATATTTTTGTTTATTATATTTGCCAATATTTCTCCAATCCAGCTGGGTTTTTATGGCCACTTATTAAACAGAGAGCCCGCTGCTGTTCCCTTAACCTAGCTGGGATGGTGACAAGAGGACCATTGGAAAACACTTGAGAACTTTGATCTTTGAGTGATTAAATTTTATTGCCTCTCTGTTTATGAGGGTCCGACGGCAGGTGCTTTGTGTGCTGTGAAATGAAGCAAGGGCAGGTTAGGACTCGAGTGGTTATTAAATCTGGGTCAGCAGGGGAGGCTGCCTCTGGGTGCAGAGCTGGGGCTTGCAGATGTGCGGGTCCTCGGCTGGGATTACTGCTGTGCTAAGCCAGGATTAGATTACTGAGAAACGAAGCGCAGACTTCTGACCCCCCAGGGAGGTGGGGGTGTCCCCGGGGAGCGCTGGCCGTGGGGGGGGGGCTGGGCTTTCTGCCTTGTCCCCACGCTCTGGGAGCCTGGTCTTGGGGCCGGCGAGGCGCCCGTCCCGCAGGGCTGCAGCTTGCCTGCCGCTGGCTTGGGAGGCACCAGCGGCCCCCCAGCAGATGTCCAAACCAGAGGAGCCAAGAAAACCAGAAAACCACTTGTTTGGCTGGAGGACCTGACCTAGCGGCGGCAGCGGCTCCACCGTGTGAGGACGGCTGCTGGTTGTGCTGATTGCGGGGGCCGAGGGCACGGAGGATCGATGTGCGAGGAGCTGCCCGCTCCCTGCCTGCAGGCAGCTGCTGTCTGTTGGGATATTTATTAACACCCGGCTGCCTCTGAGAGCCAGAACAAAACTCAATCTTTGGAGGCTGTCAATAAATTATAACATATTAGGCACTGTCATCCGTACCCCTGGACTCTTAAATTTTGTTCTAATTAGAGTATCGCTTTTCCTTTCTCAGCACTTTTTCCCCTCTGCTGGGTATCGATCCTTTCTCTGTGGGGATCTGACCAACTGTTGACAATTTATGGTAACATAAAACTAGTACCTCTTACAGCAAAAACCCAGCTTTTAATAAAAACCGCTGACACCAGCCTCTTGCTGGCAGCCTAACCTGATTACCAAATGGATTTAGCAGTTAAGGCCATACTGATGCCCCGGTCGTTTTGCACATAGGGATTTTTACTGTAACACTTAACGGGCTTTCAATTGTCATAATATTTCATAAATACATATGTACCTAATTGAAAGCTTTGAGGCCAATATTAAGTCCTGAGAGCACTCCCGAAACCTCGCCTGGCTGGTGGACGCTCACAGCATCTATCTAACGGTTAATGGGGGCAGGCGTAGGGTTGGGTCGCTGAGGAAATCGCTCCTTCCATCTGCCGGGGGAAACTTATGTGCAGGTTTTTGACACGTGCAGAGAAGAGACTGACAATATTTGGGAGCTGTGGTGCCCTCCTGTTAACACCAGAGCATGGTGTTACGCTGATGAGAGATGTGCTCCTCAGCACGCAGCCCTTGGTCCTGGGGGGAGCTTCCTGTGCCTTCATGGCTGTGGAGGTGGCGGCTCCGTCTCCCCTGTTTTTGCACCTGCAAACCTATGTAGAGGCTTTGCAAAGTCTGTAATGCCCTGGTCTTGGCTCTTCCTGACGGAGGGCTGGCTGGCAGCTTGGAGCTGGTGGTGCTTAATTGCCCTGGAGATGGGAGAGCTCGAGCACCCTGCAGGGCTCCTCTCGCCCGTGCCACCTCCCCTGGGATGAGCGGCACCCCAGGGTCTGCCCCGTGGTGCGGGGTGACCGCCACAAACTTCGGGAGCAGACTCCCAAAGTCCCATTTGCCACAAAGCAAATGATTTTGTAGCTACTGGGGTTTGCTCGCGCATTGAGGCCCTTTCCCGTCCCTCCGGGCTGGGAGCGCTTGCTGTGTTGGTGCTAGTCCTGCTGCCTCTTTTCTGGGGATGTTTAAATTGGGGAAACAAGCACATTGTTGGCTGCTGGAGCAATTTATCAAGGCACCGCATGGCCCTTTTTCCACATTAGTTTCATCCAGTGAAAAAATAATAAGAAACCGCATGTCTAACATAATGACCTGAATTTCTTAATAAACGAATGCAGTGTGGATGGCTGTATGTTTCTACTCGGTCTGAGCCAAACTGTGATAAATTGATCCTTCCTGAAGGTAATGAATATTTCTCAAACTATTCATCAGCCCCACGACAAATTCCTCTGTCGGCCCTAGCTGACATCCGATTTTAAACACTTCTTCCAGGCCCCGGTGCAGAGGAGTGGCTGCTTGGGAAGCAGGGACCTTATCATTTTTTAATGTACTGCAGTTCCTGGGCTTATGGAATATTTATAATGAAGTTGTTATTTACCAAACAAGCTGGAGTGTTTGCAG
Source organism: Fregata magnificens (assembly GCA_013389945.1). Classification (NCBI taxonomy): domain Eukaryota; kingdom Metazoa; phylum Chordata; class Aves; order Suliformes; family Fregatidae; genus Fregata; species Fregata magnificens. The sequence continues at coordinate 244,610 of WAAD01035315.1, read as the reverse complement.
GAACCCTGGTGGGGGGATAACCCGGGCATCTCCCATGCCCCCTCCCTTGGTGCCTGAGGGTCCGGCTGGGGTGTCCTGGCCCCAGATGCCACAGGACCTGGGTCCCTAATGCGCCTCTGGCTGCATGCCCCTGCCTGGAGCTTGGTCTCATTGCTGTGGATGACAAGGAGCTGGTGGCCAGCGGGCAGGGATGGGGATGGCAGGGGCCAGGGGGTGCTGCTGCGAGCGGAGGGCTTTGATGCTGGGAAGCCTCCCAGCCCTTTCACTTGTCCTTGCTCCAGCTTCCCCCAGCCCCTTTGCTGCTCTCCTCTGTTGATGAACGCTGGTGGCTTTGGAGGCTGAGGCTGGTTGTGGATTCCCAGACCCGTGGGTTGTCGTCCCGCTGGTGTGTCCCTGCAAGCTCGGCTGCGGCGGGGGCGCGGGGTCCCTGGGAGCCGTTGGTGGCTGCGCTCTGCTGGGAGCAGGCGGCACGGTGGCAGCCCAGCTCCTGCCCCAGGGCCGCGTCGCTCCCTGGGCATCCCGTTGCTCCCAGCCCTCCCGTGCCTTCCCTCCCAGCCTGCGTCCGGGGCTGAAAGGGCCGTCTCGGTGTAATACAGCGCGCTCAGCTTGTTCTTCTGGGTGTCGCCAACACCGTAACATCTGCTCTCCCTGCCATTTGCTTCTGTCTAATTCTTTTTTTATTGAAATGAGTTTAAATTGTCTGAGAATATATTAGATTACTCTTTCCCTGCGGTTAGCACACGTGTATAGATGTGAATAAACCGCACAGTTAGCAGCGCTTGCACGCACTCTCGCTCCCTTTTTTAATCTAAAAGAAGCCGGCTCCCCGGAGAACTGGCGCATTTCCTAACGACCTTAATGAGTTTCCATAGCTGGTGTCAGATTATCTAGAAAGGCGGTAATGGTGGGGCCGGGAGGTGGTTCTCCCTGCACCGCTGCGCCTCTCCGATAGCTTTGTACTCCAGACTGTAAATAAAGCAGAGTTTGATGGCTCTGCCTGGGCCCGCGATGAATACATTTTCTTCTTTAATGGGCAGAAGTGTGCGTGTTGCAAAGCAATTCATGAAGCCTATATGACAGTCTTTAAGCATTTTAATATTTTGCAAATGATTTATCATTGGTAACGAGCAGATGATATACTCCACTTCAAGGGTATGGATTATCTATTAAAGTCCATGCGTAGAAGGCATCTGCAAATGACATACTGCTGCCGAAAACGGAAAGCACAACTTCTCTTTTCTTTTGCAGGAGGGGTCAACAGCTTCTGCCACAGCCCAGATCACCGCCCTCCCCGCTCGCCGCTCTAACGACGTCGGTAAATATCTGCCGTGGTGGGGTCCTGTGCCGAGCCGGCACCGAT
>WAAD01035315.1:200956-242696 GCA_013389945.1 Fregata magnificens | reverse complement strand
TTTGGAAAGGAGCGGGCTGGGGCTTCGGGGCTTAAGGCTCGCCCTGGGTGCCCCTCGGAGCCAAGAGCAGAACTGCGAGCGTGCCGCGTGATGCCGTCGTGGCGTGACGCTGCACGGTGTGACACGCGGTGTGACGCTGAGCCCGGCCCCGCGCCCTGGCTGCTCCCTTCTGCAGAGGACCCGCAGTGCGGGGCGTCCCCCATGGGCGCACAGGGCGACCCCCGCTCCCCTTGCAAAGCCAAAGTAGCAGAAGGAGCCGTGCCGCCCGGTTTCGCCAAGGCCTGCTGCACCCCCTTCCCTTCGTGTCCCCGTGGGCTCAGCAGTCCCGAGGGAGGTGCGGGCTGCAGGACACGTAGCTCTTTGCACACCTCAGTGCCAACTTTCACCCCCTTTCCTGTGTGTTGCAATCAGTGCTGCCCGTCCCGGCGTGGCACAGCCAAGCTCTCAGGCCGAGTGGGGCCTCACGGGCTCGGAGTGATGGTGGCAGCGGGACGTGTCCCTCAGGTGCTGGGCACCTCCCGCGTACACCCCTCGCTTTGCTGCATGGGCGGCCGCAGTGGCTCGGTGGTCGCAGGCGGAGGTGAGGCAGGACCCTTGCTGCCATGTGGCGGCTGCCGTTGGTGTGGGGAGGGCGTGCGTACTGCCCCATTGCTATGCCAGCTTCATTACGGCAAGATTAATGCTGGTTATTGGGTTGGGAGTTTTATCACCTGAATGTTTCCTCTTCGCTCCTGAAACCAACTTCAGCCCAGATTTATTACCCAGCAAATAAATAAAAGTGCAGGTTTATTTTGCCTCCTTGTTCATCAGAAAGGAATGAAAATGTAAGCAAAATATTAAAAATAAAATAGACTCAGTTTTACTTTAATTGACCTTTGATTTTTAACTTAATACCTTCCCCATGTTGCTGCTTCAACCTTTAATTTCTCTTGGTGAAGTGGCTGTGTTCAATGATTCATTCTGTCCCGAGGCAAAGCACACACTGTAATTGGTTTTTAACTTCCTGGAATGTCAAAGCCAGGATTGAAATTTTACGTATCACACCGCCAATTCAATACTGGCTTTAATAATAATGTTGCAGAAAGGAAGGCAGATTTACAGCTGTAGAAAAATGTAATCAAATTTTGAGCCAGAATGCAATAAGTCCAAATGCTAGTTTTCATTTGGAAGCTTGTTAGATAAATGTGGTATCACCTGAGCGGTTCCCAGATCACTTCTGCCGCTCCCTGCCACATCAAGCATCGCCAGTGGATGTGAAAGAGCTGCAGGAGCTGCTGCCTGCGGTGCTGCCCTGGGGCAAGACACGGCTCTGGGTGCAGGATGTGCGTTGGGCACGGGGCACCTGGGTGCGTGGGGCGGCTGCCCGGGTATGGGGTGCCCCCCGCCGCTCCCTGGTCCTGCAGCCTGGGACAAGCTGATGGGATGTGTGTGGACGGGAGCCACTGATGATGGCATCTGCCCCAAGCGTCCACCCCGGGATGGAGCCGTGCTGCAGCCGCGGTTGCCGGACCGTGCCCGGGCGATGCCGTGGTGCCCACTGCAGAGCCGCTGCCACCCTTCTGCTGTGCCGGCCAGGGTGCTTCTTTCGGGGGGAACACCCCTAATACACTGCAAATGCCAAATAAGTAATCGATTTTGGCCAATTAATGTCTGATAAAAACTAATAACCCTTCTCTCCCTTTCTTATTACCGAATGACCTCCAGCAATCCATTAGTTTAACAAACGATATGCGAGTGTTCAGCATGGCTAATGACTCTGGATTAAACCCAGTGACACCTAATTCATCAGCGTGCTCCTGCACCGCAGTGCCCATTACGCCTTGCTCTCGTCCATCACCACCGGTTTCTCACGCCACCAGTGGGCGTGCTCCTGGCACCCTTGCACAGAGGTGGCCCCAGGGATGCTGCATGCCGGGCGCTCTGTCCCCTCGTCCTCTGCTTGCTCCAGCTGAAGCCACCAGCAGCTGTGCTGGACCAGACCTTGCTTCACCCGGCAGCCTGGCATGGCCGCCCCACCGGCTGCGACTTCAGGAAAAGCCATCTCAGGGTTCAGGGACCCCACAGTGCCTTGTGCCGGCATGGCTGAGCAGCCCAGTGCCACATACCTGTTGGCTGTGGACTGCGGGCATCTCCCCGCTCCACCACCCGTGCTGCTGCTTGTGGCTCTGCTGTCCCCGCTCTCTACTTATGCTGTCCTAAAAAGCTAACTAAGCTGAAATTATTTTCTTTCCTTAGAAGAGCCTTTAAATAATGTATTGCCCTCACTTGCTGTTACTGAATGTTTTAAAAATCCAAGGGACTTTTCCTTCTCGCTCGTGTATTTGCATCTGTTTGTTGTGGGGCCATGAATTACCCTTGGCAGGGGTCATTAGAAATTCCCTTTCAAGGAACCGCAGACAGCATGCCAGGACGCTGGGCACCGCCTGCGCTGCAGCAGGAGGTGGGTGCAGAGTGGCGCTGGGCAGGTGGGCAAGCAGCAGCCTGGCCAACTTGCCACTGGCAGGAGCCCTGAGCCCGCAGCTCATTGCTGGCCCGAGGGGCTGGGCACCGGCGTCAGGCACCCACCATCCCTCACCCACCCAGCTTTGGGTGTGCGATGCCACAGCTTTGGGGGCACCCGTGTGCTGCATGTTCATGTGCAGTTGTACCTGAAGTGTCTCGCCATCGTGCTGCTGGGGGTCTGCTCAGTGGGCTTGTAACCCCCGTGAATAGCCATGCTAGAGCTGCAGGAGCTGCTGGCCATCAGCTCAATTTTGATGTTGTGCTTCACGCTACATTTCTCATGTCAGAGATGCAAAGTGCAACACTGACCCGGTCTGGAGCAGGGACCTCCATCCCCTGGGGCGGGAGAGGGGCTGTGGGAGGGTGGCATCCCCGGCTCTGAGCCGTTAGCGAGGGGATCACCGGCACGGCTGAGACGGGGCTGGCAGGGGCCCCGTCCCTTCCCCTCACCTCTCTGAAGGCAGGCAGATGCTGGATGACCGCTGGCGAGGGCAGTGCCCGGAGTCCCCCGCCTGCTCCCCGAGAGACATCCCCCCAGCGGGGCTCAGGGGGTGGCCGAGGGCGTAGCTGTGGCTGCTGCCTCCCAGGCGCATCCCCCATGGGGAGCAGGAGCCCAGGTTGAAATCCAGCCCTGGCCGCTCCAGAGGAGCCGTTTCCCACCCACCCGGGTGCCCATGGTCCTGGCTGGCCATGCAGCTCCCCGTCCTGCATTCAAGGGACAGCAAATTGCAATTAAATTCGAACCACTGGAAACAGAGCCCTTAAAAACATCCTCCAAAGAACTGTACCTCCTGGGAAATAGTGATAAGAAGTTGCTGAAGGAAGAATAATTAAATTAGGGGAACTGTCAGCAAAGCAAAGAAGTCCTGTCCGGAGCAGCGAGGGAAATGTTTTCCTTTCTGTGCTGGTGTCAGATGGATTCTCGTGTACTCTGCGAGGTTTTAAGTACTCTAATCAAAATTAACCCAGCATTTATTAGGCTGTCAGGGCTCCAGTGCTCACATCCCATTACGTGGTGTTCCTGCGGGCCGGCGCTCTTGGCCAGTTGGAGGGAGTTCACTTATTTGAGCCACTTTCCCAGCTGGCTGAGCTGCCAAACTCATTTGCAACTTGAATTTCACAGGAAATTAAGCTCTCCCAAAAGGGCTAAAGAAGATATGAAACTGGGTAAATGTTAAACCTGCTAGAATTTCCTCCCATAAAGTTTCTTCCAGATACATTCCCCTTTTCCCTGAAGTGACAGTATTTTTGAATCATGTTTCCATAAGGCATGGGCACTCCCAGGGGAGGCTGCCCGAGCAGCGCAGTCAGCCCCCGCCACAGCAGTGGGGTCCCTGGGGGAGCCGTGGGGCATGAGCTGCCACTCGGTCTGGTTTTTAGGCCCTGCATGGGCAGGGGTGGGGGCAGGGCCCGGCAGCACTTTGGGGACTGCAGCGCCCAGACTAGGCTGGGCACAGGGTCCCCAGCGATTTGGGGACGGGGACGGGGGGTGGGTTATTCCTGCCCACACATCGGGAGCCAGCCTGCTGCACCGCCACATCAAACGCTGAGACGAGGCACTGTGTAAATATTACATCAAACTCCCCAGGCTGCTTTTCATGTCGGACCACCGCCTTCTGGCTGAGCCCTTTGACTGCGCTATTAGGGTACAGGCACAGCAATTACTCGGCGTGGCAAAGGGCTGCTGAGCGGAGGTGCGGCCGGGGAGGAGGAGTTGCGTGAGGTCCTGCCTGCTGCCTGCGGGTGAGAAAACCTCTCCCCGCTGCTGCTGCAGGGCTGCTGTGCGAGGCAGCGGCGTTTTCTGAGCGACAGGAGCTGTTGGGGTGCACGATGCCCCTGCGGCTCATGGCCCTGCTGCTCTGCAGCAGCACCTGCAGTGCCGGCACCATGGGGCAGAGGATGGCAAAGCGCTGCTGCAGGCCCGACACCACAGTGATGGGTGCCTGGAGCAAGCCAACGGGATGGTCTGCGCAGCTTGGCATCGTGCTGTGCTGGCACAGGCTGTCCTACGCAGCTGTGCTGTGCTATCGTACCTGTGCACTAGCAAGACCCAGCTCTCCCCGGCCGCCTGGGTCCCTGCCGGGCTGCTCGGCACCATGGCCTTCCAGCGCGGCGATGGCTGAAGAGCCTTTCCATTAGCCTTCACCCAGAAGTACTGGCCCTGGGGGCGATGGCTGTTGCCCAAGAGCTGCTGCAGGAAGAGAGGACCAGGTGGGGCTGTGGACCATGGAAAGCGAGGGGGAGTAAATGCAAAGAGATCAGTGTGAAGCCGGTGCACAGCGGTCCCAGGATAGCTGGTAACGGGCTGGGGAGGAGAGGCGGCCACAGGAGGATTTTCCTTCCTGCAGGACAGGCTCTTCTCTCTGGGTGGGGTTTGTCACAATCCCGGTGTGATGTGTGACCCCGTTGGAAGGCGGCACGGCACACAGGGCTGTTGTTTCTTCTGTGCCAGCGGTGAATCACAAGGACTGTTTCTCAGCCTTCAATTAGACTCAGCTTGAAATCTTCGTCCCTCTCCAAGGCCGTCTCCTGAGCTGGCGGGAGGGGTTTGGGAGCTGCTGCGAAACACTTCGCTCACGCTGGCAGGGACCCCAGGGGCATCTCTGCCCGGCAGGACACCGCAAGCGCCGGTGCTGGTGGGGCCGGGCGGTGGGAGATGCCGGCTCGGGCAGGGAGCGAGGGCTGGGACCGGGCGCTGCCGGCCGCTTCCCACCAGCATCGCTCCACCCAGGCCCGCCCGGTGCGGGGGAGTGATGAGTTTGGGAGGCCCCAGTGGGGTGATGATGCTTTCTGGGGAACTTACGGCCCCCTAAGCCGGAGAGCAGGAATGTCTCGCCGCTTGCTGGGGCTGGGGCTGGCTCAGGCACTGGCTCTTTCTGCCAGCCTGACGCTTTCTCCAGCTGCCACTGCCGTTCAGGCTGGGGCTGGGAATGCAATAAAGAACAGTGTAATATATGGAAATGAATCCCCAAACTCATACTGTGTCTGTTTTGCATGATTGGTTTCTATTAAATTACTGCTGTGCAAACACGCTGGCAGAGCCCTGTGGGTTTGTGCATTCTCGAGAGCGGGAGTCTCCGCGCCGGCTGCTCCGAGACATGTCTCCCAGGAAGAGCCGCTCGCACGATTGTCCTCTCGCTCCCTCCTTCGCAGTGTATTACTTTCTGTGATGATTCAGCTTTGAGCCTCTCATTCGCTTTAAGGGATCGTTTAATATTTAAATACTTGTCACCAGAGCTGGAGGCTCTGAGCGCAGCTGGTGAGGGGTCTCCTCCTCCTGCCAGCCCCCATTACGCTGACGGACCTGCGCATGGGCACCGGCAGGGGACCGGCCCCAGCCCCGGCTGGCCCCGCAACAGCAGCGAAAGCGGCGCTCTTAATTACAGAGTGCCAATTTTCAATTCTGTTTCTTCTCTTCTTCAACTTTTAATCCTAATTACAAATAATCTTTGACGTCAGTCTGAGGAGCAGAGGAGCTAGTCCCATGTGCCGGTCCAGTCGTCTCTGCCGCTGCTCACGGGTTTGGCTGCGCTTTGTGCTGGGAGTGGTGGGACCAGCTCTGGTGGTCGAGTCCTCCCTCCGCCGGCTGCCCCGGGGGTGGACGAGGCTGAGAGGGGGCCACGTTCCCGAGCGCGCCCCTGGTCTCCTGCAAGTCGATGCTGCTGTGCCCGTCAGCGCCGGTGGGGCCGCATTCTCCAGGAGACGTGTGAGTCCTTGGGCAGCCCTGGAGGATGCGCAGCTCGACTGGGGGCCCCTGCGTCCCCCCATGCTCGTGGCTGGGGACAGCTCTGAGCCGAGGCGACGCTCCCGGTCCTGCTCCCCTCCCTGCTGTGAGGCCCTCCCAGCCCCGAGCCTAGCCGGGATTCCCCCGCTGCCCCGGTGCTGTGGGGCTCAGCTGGGGCGAAGGACGGCCGCAGCCTGCTCCTGGGCAGCTTCACCAGCGCAGCTCCCCGGGCACATTGGCTCAGGACTGGGGGCTGAGCAGGGTTTGCAGAGCTGCAGGGATGAGAGGGGAGGCGGGAACTGCTCACCAGAGTAATGTCTGTCCCAACCACACTGGTTTCCATGCTCGCTGACTTAGGAAATTACAGCAAATGAGCCTACTTCGCAGAAATTGAGGAAAATCCCATTTTGCAAATATATTTTCATGAGGTTCACAACATTCCGTGTTGCTTTGATGCATTTCACTCAACTCTGCCCAAGACTGAGCCACTGAAAAATAAACCCAACGTCTTTGGAAGGTAGTAGCAAACAGCAGGGACTTGACGGGGCTCCCCACACTTATGCCAGCACCTGCCGGGGCAGACGGGGCACTGGCAATAACCTGACAGCTGCTGGCTAATGCCACTGGGTCCTGCTGCAATGGCCCCAGGGCTTCCGGGGAAACGAGCTTCACTCCTGGAGCAGAGGGCTTTGGAGCGGCGGTGGCTGTTTGCAGGTGGGATTCTGGGGGGCTGAGGGTAAAAGCTCCCAGCCCAATTCGCAGCAAAAAAAGCTGAACAGCCCCGAAGACTCTCGGGAGAAGGATGAGAAGGGCTTCTCAGTCTTGTAGGCTTCCATCTGCCTCCTCCCGCCGCTTACCCCATCACCCTGACACATGCCCGGCAGCTCCTGCTGCCCGCTTTGCTGCCCCATGTGCCGGGCGGCTGCACGCCCCCACCGGCAAGAGCTCTCCGGGCTCGTGGCTAGTTCCTGCCGGCCAACTGCCAGCCACAGCAGCGGGACTGCAACAACTCCTCTGACTTCAGCAAAGCTCTTTCCTGCGAGAGTTTGTGAGAGGCCCGAGCCTAATTGGAGCTATTGCCGGTGCTGCGGCTAATTCTGGTGTTTTACAGCACCGGGGCTGTGTTTTCTATTGATTTCATAGGTTGCTAATGGTCTTTTTCGTACAATAAGAGGCTTTTGTGGGAAGAACTTAATCCAGTCCTATCACACGGTGAAATTGCACACCTTACTGCTTAGATTTCCAGGACATGATCTGCTTTCATAGCAGAAGGAGTTTTATATAACACATTTAATGGTCCAATATTTTTATGGCACAACGGGTCCTAATTAGGCTGCATTTCTGTACCAGGCATGCGGGAGGCCGGGGGTCTGACCCCTCTGGAGCGGGGGGAGCTGTCGTGGCACGTGGTGGCTCATGGGGACCTTTGCGGTGTGACCATCACCTTCACCAGCCGCTGTGCCGAGCCCTGGTGCTGCCACGAACGCGTTATTAAGGTGATCCTCACGGCGATGGCGAGGCTGGTGCTGAAGATGACAGAGCTGTGCAGAGAAGTGGAACTTTGTTTTCCCCAGGGCTTAATATTTTTTTCTTTCCTCTCTCCGGCGTTGCTGCTCCTTCTGTGTGGTGAGCGCCGCTTGCTGTCGGATCGGGGGCCAGTGGGGCAGAGCCCTGTGCCAGGTGGGGGTGGTAGGGGCTGGGGTGCCGGTGCACAGTGCCAGTGAGCAGCGCCAGCACGAGCACGGGGTGACGGGCACCTCCTAGGGCAACGGGGTGCCGGAGCAGGGCCAGGTCCTGGGAACTGCAGGACGTGCTCTCCCGCAACGCAGGGCAGGCAGGACGTGCTGACATCACGATGCAGATGTGCTCTCCCCGGGATGCAGGATGTGCTCATGCTCGCCCGTGATGCCGGACATGCTCACCCCGCCATGCAGGTCGGCGTGGGCTGACCCAGACCCGTTTCAGCTGCGTTTGAAGCAGTCGGGCCCATCTTCTACCGGGCTTGCGGCAGCTGAGAGCAGAGCTCTGGGGGCAGCGTGCACAGAGGGGATGGGGCTGTGCTTCTGCCTTTGAATTAAGCGTACAGGAGATATCTAAATGGATTGTGACGGCCAGGATTGAAGGTTAGGAAATTTCTCTATGCATCTCATATAAATGAGGACTAATGAGGTTTTCCTGATTACCTTTAATTAGCTTTTCCACAAGTAGTGGTGATTTATATGGTGTGAGCCTGGACGGCTGACAAATGCCGATACACATGCAGTGGAGCACCTTCATTAAAACTGTTTTAAAAAATGAATCTGCAATATGCAAATTACCTATTAAATGCTCAAGAAAGAGATTTTAAGGGGGAAAAAAGGCACAAGCAAAGCACCAGCTCCACAAGACCTCTGGGGTGCGGTGTGCCGGGGTGGCAGGCTGGGCTGTGCCATGCCTGCTGGTCACGCTGCGGGGACACTGCTGCCCTCGTGGCCGTCCCGCGCGGGTGAGTCCGGGGTGGCCCCCTGCAGAGCAGCCATGCCCTGCGCCAGCTGTGCACCCTCGGTGGAGGGCCGGTGGTCCCAGAGGACTTCTGCAGAGTGAGTGAGATGGCTTGGACAACTATGTCCAATTAGCCTGACACTAATCCAGGGCAAACGGGTGAAAAAGCTAATGCAAGATGCAATTAATGGGAGAATTAGAGCCTGGGAATATAAACTCATGCTTGTCAACATGGTTGAAAAGAAGTAGGTCCTGTCAAACCAGCCTGATTTCATCCTGTGATGAGATTGTGAGTTTGGTTGATGGAGGCAGTGGCACAGAAACAATAGGCTCTGGATGGAATTTCACTCGGCGCCGCGATGGCCTGGTTAAAAAGCTGGTGGAAAGTGGATTAGAAAACGAGGCTGAAGAACGCAGGAGGGAATATTGCTGCTGTTGCTGTTTTGCAGCTGGGTGGTGGTGGCAGTGGCCCTGTCCTGGCCGGGGTCTCAGGAGCGCCGGTGTGCGGTGCTGCGATGCCGCGGTGCCGCGGGGCACTGGCACTCGGTGCTGTAGCAGTGTAAACAGAGGAGAGAAGTGAGTCATATTCGTGCTGCTCTGGGGCAGTAAATTGCCCAGCTGGCATGGGGGTGTGTGTGCTGCCCACCCCGAGGTTACACACTGGCTCTCCGGGGAAAATGCATGTCTGCAGAAAATGTCAAGTTTGCTTTATTTTCGCAAACTGTTACGTGAAGATAATTCTGAGTGTAGCAAAAGCAGTGGAAACTGTGCCCAAAGTAAGACCCAAATCCATCTGATTATGAATGGATTTAATTAACCACTATATTCCCTTTTATCAGAGCTCTAGCAACAGACAGATTTACGCAGCTCTTGTCTCATCCCTCCTCACCACTTCAGTGCCTGTTTCAAGGTGAAAGGAGAGGTCCCTGGCTGATTAGGCACCTGGCTGGAAGCCGCGCTCTGCCCGGGTTGCTGTTATCTCCAGTACCCGGAGCCCTGGGCAGGGCCTCGTGCCCGCAGCCCCTGTGCTGCAGCGTCAGCTCCTCTCTCCGTGGAATCTGCGGGCGCTGCTGAGCTCTGAGCGGTCACCGGTGCTGCCGGGCAGGCACCGCGTCTGGGCTTGCCTGGGACGCACCACGGCTGGGGGGCAGCCGACTCCTGCCCCGCTCACAGTGTCTGCGCTCTGGACTTGGTTCCTCCTCCGGGAGTTTTCAGGCAGTTTTGGGACATGCAGTGTGCCGCCCACTGTGCTGGGTGCTGGAGGACTGCCCAGACCCACACTCATGGCTGTTTGCCTCACCGGCTGCCGTGCTGCCAGAGCTGTGTGTGGGCACAGGCATGGTGCTCCCCAGCCGGTAACCCCTGAAATCATGCTAGAGGCCAGCTAGCTCCCTGCTTGTGGGAACACGGGGCCTGCCGAAGTCCTTTATTGCTGCTTTTTAAATACCACTTTTTTCTTAAAATCCAACAATTGCACAGCCACGCTAGCCATATTTGCAAACCGGTACAAATTACACCCTGCACTAGAGCGCCTGGGGGAGAGGAAGCAGCCAACAAGATGTTGTTTACCTTGACTTCAGCAAGGCCTTTGACGCTGTCTCCCATAACATCCTCACAGTCAAGCTTAGGAAGTATGGGTAGATGAGGGGACAGTGAGGTGGATCGAGAACTGGCTGAATGGCAGAGCGCAGAGGGTTGTGATCAACGGCGCAGAGTCTGGTTGGAGGCCCGTAACTAGCGGTGTTCCCCAGGGGTCTGTACTGGGTCCAGTCCTGTTCAAGATATTCGTCAGTGACCGGGATGAAGGGATAGAGTGCACCCTCAGCAAGTTTGCTGATGATACGAAACTGGGAGGAGCGGATGACATGCCAGAAGGCTGTGCTGTCATCCAGCAAGACCTGGACAGGCTGGAGAGCTGGGCCGAGGGGAACCAGATGGAATTCAACAAGAGCAAGCGTAAGGTCCTGCACCTGGGGAGGAACAACCCCACGCACCGGTACAGGTTGGGGGTTGACCTGCTGGAAAGTAGCTCTGCTGAGAAGGACCTGGGAGTGCTGGTGGACAGCAGGCTGATCATGAGCCAGCACTGTGCGCTTGTGGCCAAGAAGGCCAACGGGATCCTGGGGTGCATCAAAAGGTGTGTGGCCAGCAGGTCGAGGGAGGTTGTCCTCCCCCTCTACTCCATGCTGGTGAGGCCACATCTGGAGTACTGTGTCCAGTTCTGGGCCCCCCACTTCAAGAAGGACAGGGAATTGCTGGAGCAAGTCCAGCGGAGAGCCACAAAGATGATCAGGGGACTGGAACACCTCTCTTATGAGGAAAGGCTGAGAGACCTGGGTCTGTTCAGCCCAGAGAAGAGAAGACTGACGGGGGACCTTGTTACTGCTTACAAATATCTGAAGGGTGGGTGTCAAGAGGATGGGGCCAGACTCTTCTCAGTGGTGTCCAATGACAGGACAAGGGGCAGTGGGCACAAATTAGAACACAGGAAGTTCCACCTGAACATGAGAAAAAAATTCTTTACTGTGAGGGTGACAGAGCATTGGAACAGGCTGCCCAGGGAGGTTGTGGAATCTCCTTCTCTGGAAGTATTCAAAACCCACCTGGACGCGGGTCCTGTGCACCCTGCTCTAGGTGTAGCTGCTCAAGCAGGGGGGTTGGACGAGATGATCTTCAGAGGTCCCTTCCAACCCCAACCATTCTGTGATTCTGTGTGATTCTGTGAAGAGCAGGAGAGCAGTGGGGACACATGTGTGTGCACTGCCGACAGCCATCCATCCCTGCATCCCTCCATGCATCCCGAGGGGCCGGGGCTGGCCGGCATGGGTGCACTCGCCAGGAGGGCTGAGCCGGTAGGGCTGTGCCATGGCGGGGATGTGGCTGTGCCGTGGTGGGGCTGTACTGCCCTGTGCGTGCTCCACCGGGGCTGCTCAGCCCTCAGTAAACATTACAGACCCCACATGTCCTTCATGCGCAAAGAACCCCATTAGGGTGCATTAGCAAGCCATGACTGATTGCCTTTCTTCTCTAAAATAGTACAACAGCTTTTCAAACACACCAGTAATGAAAATTTTATTGCAGCCAGCTTGATCTCCTGCAGGTCTGTTATTTCAAATCAGCACTGGCAGGTCAGAGCCCACCCAGGGCCCACAAGAGCTGTCATGAAATGCTGAGTGGCCACGGGGAGTGGCTTGCTGAGCAGCGGGAACTTTGCTGGAGGTGCCAGCTCGTGTACTCCTGGCAGCTCCCGTCCCGGCAGCATCGCTGCCGCAGGCACTGCGCTGCTGCTGGGGCTCCTCTGCCAGGAGCTGCACCGCCGGCAGGAGAGGAAGGCTGCGCTCAGAGTGCTGCATTTGGGGTGCTCTTTGTAATCCCCCCAGCTCCAGCAGCTTGGCTGGCAAGGCAAACCTTTGCTGTCACCCTGCCCTGTGCTGGAAGCACCCCACCATGCCGTGGGGCTTGTGCTCTCTCTGGTTCGCTGGTGGGGCCATTCCAGCCCAATTTCTTGCTGGTTTTCAGTCTCTTGCTGCCCATCCATGCACCCACTTCCCTTGCACTGCCCTGGGCTCTCATGTCTGGAGGCAATGGGTCCCCCCAGCTTCCAGGAGGCTGGAGCAAGAGCGGAGGAGGGGGTTTGCATGTTGCTGCAGGATGCTCTCTGCCGGGATGGGGCTGACAGCATGGTGCAGCGTGGTGGGGGGACATGCATGCCATGGGGTGCGATGCCTGGGGCACGTTCGGGTCTGCGCAGTGGCCTGGGGCAGTACCTGGCCAGTACAGTGGGCCAGCAGTGCCCCAGGTCTCCGGTGCCCATGCAGGATGGCACAGGGAGCCCAGAGTGGTGCTCGGGCGTACGGTGAGTAATGGCCTAACTCCTGTTTCCCTGGGCTGACTTAAATAAAGTGCAACAAAGCAGCACTGAGTGCTGAGGCTGCCCTGTCCGGGGCGACATGCTCCCGTGGTGCAGGTGGCAAGTCATGGCCGGAGCGACTCCCCACCCCATGCCCAGCCACCCACCAGTGCCGCTCAGCTGCACCACGCTGCCTGTCCCACACTCCCCAGGAAGAAAACGGGCGGCCGGGCTGGTGGCTGCCGAGCACCCAGCGGCAGCTGCACGGCTTCGGCACTGCTGCTAACTTTTCCAATTTCCCCCTGGAAATTGTTTCTGTCAATATTTTAATTTCATTTGGGCTGAGCAGGCAGAGTGCAGGCAGCGCATCCTAAGCAGATCGTTTGTCTCCCGCTCCAGATCTCGGTGGGGGCCCAGCACGTGAGATGGTGCCGGTGGCTCCTCACTGATGGAGCCAGGGAGCCGGCGGGGCAGGATGAGCTGGGGCGGGAGAAGACCTGAGCCCCACTGCCCCACTCACCCGGTGTCCTGCTGCAGGGCTGGGGCTGCTCCGGGGCAGGACCCTGCCTGGCAGCTGGAGACAGGTCCGGGTTGGGGGCAGGACGGCATGGGCAGGGACCTGTCGGTCCTTCCTGCGGGGCTGTGTGGGGCTGCCACGCTCCCCCAGCACCGTTCGAGCACCAGCAAAGCTGGAGCATTGCTCTGCAAAGCCCTGCGCGGCAAAAGGTCCCAGCGGGCTGGTGTGCCATGCGGCATGGCAGAGCGGGAGAGGCCCTTGCTGTCTCCTCCGCTTCTCCATGTGTCTGCAGATGCCATTTCTGCCGATGAGGTACATTTATCTGGGGGAAAGAAACAAGGTCTTAACCAGATGGTGGGGCTAATAAATTGCTCCAGAAAGGCAAGCTAGTACATGCAGCCTGTGTCTCCTCTGCGTATCTATTGCAAAGTGCCAAAAGAAATCTGTCTCAGGAATTATTTCAGAGAGGGTAATTTCTGTTTCCCAGTTGCTGTCATACATTAGAAATATCTGAAATGCCTCCAGTTGGTTACCAGTGGTGAAGAGCAGCCAGGGGCTGCCATGGATGAGAAGCACTAAAAGAAAATAAATTAGCCTCTTGCACTCAGCCCTTCCCTCAGCTGCTGAACCACAAGTGACGAGCGGCTGTTCCTCAAGTAACGACCAGAATAATGAGGAGAACAAGATCTGCAAGGGAATATTAACTTGGAGAAACAGCATTTTGTCCCCCTTTTGAAGTTTTCCCCCAGCAGCCCCCATCCTGGTGCGGAGGTGAACTATGTCCCGCCGGAGCCGGCAGGGAGGGGTGCCGGGTCCGTGTGCCAGTGCAGCCCTGTGGCTGTCCGGCAGCATCCTCTGCCCCGCACCTCCGGTGCTGATGCTCTTCCCTTCCTTTCCCCTCACTGATCCCGTGCCAGTCCACCTCCTCCTGGCTTAGCCAGCTGTAAACCCCTCCCATGCTTCCCCTAACCACCGAAAATCAGTCACCTGCAACCAGGGGAACCAACACACACNACCCCCCCAGATCGTACCAGCCCTGCCACAGGGTAAGAGCCCAAGGAGATGGGAAAAGGCCAGATTGGACTATGCAGCTAAACCACATGTTTTCAATCAGGCTGGACCAAATTAATTTAAGCAAGTAGCTGGAGCAGCCAGAAGCTCATTAATGGCCGTGTCTGAGCCCTCACTTCCAGGTGACAGGGGCGAGGGGAGCCCACTGCTAACGAGCAGCAAGGGCAGGAGCTGCAGTGTCAGGGACCCACCGCTCTGCTGGCAGTCGCAGGGTGTTTCCAGGAACTGCAGCCAAGCTGACAAACAAGGAAACCGCTTGTGAGCACCTAGGAGTAAACAAGGAGACAAGGAACAGCCAACATGGATCTGTCATGAACAAATCATCTCATCCAATCTAATTTCACCCTAGGACAGGGACTGCTCTGGCCATGGTGCCTGGGGGCTGGCGGGCCAGGTGCAGGTGATGCGGCATCAGCTGTTCGTTTGTGCCCATGAGCAGCATCCCGGTGGGACTCGCTGCTGGGTGAGGCCCTGGGCGTCCTCCTGGCCAGGCACCTCCTGCCCTTCCCGAGCCCCCTGCAAAGCCGTGGGCGTTCGCGGCGGGTGTTGGCGCACGCAGCTGGAGAGGAACATGCAGACGGCGGGACCTGTCCTGGCTCTCGCACTGCCTACACCAGAAGCGGCAGTGGGACTCATCTGAGCTTGCTGTGACTGTTGGCACGGGGCTGGTGCCTTGGCTCTCTTTGCAGATGGACTAGTCAGGGCAGCTAGCGGAAAAATAAGATTTCCACCAAGAGGCACCGACGTCTCCTGCCCAGGGCTGTGCTGTGGGCTCATTCTGCAGAGCCTGAAGTGCAGGTCCTCCGTGCAGCCGGTAAAATACAGCCCCATGTTTTCCATCACTTCTGCAGTTCTTCTCTTTACAGCGCGGGGCGATCTTTGCTTTGGGTGCAGCCTGGCCGACCCGGGGCAGCCAACAGCACTTCTGCTGCCAGGAGGTGGCTGGCGGTGCACGTACTCCTGTTACTTGGAGGCACGAAATGTCTTAATCATAGGCTCAGTAATGTGCACCCTGAGCATTGGCAATCTGTCCCCTCTTATTTCTCCACTTGCAGCTCACGTTGCTCTAACTGCTGGTTTCACTAATTCCAGCGAATGAGCCGCTGAGCGGGGGCCCCAGTGGCTCCGGTGCTCTGGTAAAGCTGAGTGACCACTGACAGGGACAGAGCTGGGCTGGGGGAAATGGCAGGAGACTGAGAATGGTGTCTCACGCTACTGGGAATCTGCTTTATTGGCAATAAGAGATGCTGTCATTCTGCGCAGCATCTCGGGCACCCTGCTAGCACCTGGGAATTGTAGCGGTGTGGTCCCGTCCCCACGCTCTCCCCACACCTTCAGTGACTCTGCCCCGTTGCCTGTGGTTCCTGGGGCGCTGCTTGCGTGTCCTGAATCCGTTTCTCTGGAGAGTGCTCTCTGAAAATTAGGCCCTTTGGAAAATGCTACAAGCTGAGCACCCAAAGCTGCTAATCGCTCCTGAAAGCACGGGCGCGCTGTGCCAGCTGGCTGGGGAATAGCCTAACCCCGCTCACTCCTTGGCGTTTCCTCATTATAAATAATCATCGTTAAGGTGTGAGCCACTCTGCTCCGGGTGACGGTAACCGTCCGCCCTACGACTGTGGCGGCTGGAAATGCACGTGAGCACCTGGGCTCGATGCTGGTAAAGCGCCTGGCCAGACACCCTCCTGGGGGCACCGAGCACCCCTGGTGACAGCCCCAGGACCAAGGGGAAGCAGAGTCAGCTCGGGGGCTCATTGCAGCCCCTTTGCTCTGGCCAGAGCTGCCGGCACTGAGCTCCCCTGCGGCAGGTCCATGGGCACCATGCGCCTGCCTGTCCTCCCGGGCTGGTCTTGCTGGTATTTCATATTTCACATAGCAAGTGGGTGCGTTCGTCCAGTTCTTAAAAGGAATGACGGGGTCTTGAGCCCTGCTGTGTTGTAACGAGCATTTTAGGGAAGTTCACCCCTCTGACGACGTAGACCAGGAGCACTCCTGAATTTCAATTCCCTTATCTCCTCTGGCTGTCTGAGTCATCTGGGGAACATTACCCTGACTTACTGCTCCTTGTTTGTATCCACTAACAATTATATGGGGGTGCAATTTTGAGAACTACCTCATTTCACAGTGTGTGATTAATGATGGAAATCTTCTTTCCCATTTAGCAGTTTGTTAGATACCTGTTGCACCTGCAGCTATCCCCAGGAGGACGCGCGTTCACTTGATGTGTCATCACAGAGAAAACAAGGCATTCTTCTACTAAAAAAAGGCAGCGAAACAAACCTAAATGGGGCTATAAGTTTTCTTTGTCCTGTTTCCCTCCAACACCCTTTTCTATCCATCCCACACATGTGAGCAACAGGGAAGAAGTCAAGGGAAATAGTGGGCTGTCTTAATCTTAAACTTTCCTCTGGGTGTAATTAATCCATTGAGCAGTTGGTGGTGTAGGGCTGTGCTGCCGACCTCTGCAGCGCTGGGAGCGCCGCGGGCAGGGTGGCAGCCGCCGCCTCAGCTTGCAGGTGCAGCACATCTTGCCCCGGATGGTGACGATCACTGCAGGGGCCTCCAGGGATGGGTTTCGCAGTGCTTGGCTGGTCGGAGGGACGTAACCACCCTGGTGTGCCTCTGGCTGCTCCCGCGGGGCTGCGAGGCCACAGGCGGGATGATCCCTGCGGCTGCTCCCATGGCCGAGCCACGGCGAGCAGCGGGGGTGGCTGTTGCATTAATAATGCAGATGTGAACTTCTGCCAGGCCTTCCCCATGGAATGTCCTTGGATTTGTGTCAAGACAAGATTTTCTTGCTCCTAATCCTCCAGGGTCAACGCAGTGCGGAGGAATCTGCCACAGCTGCCTTGGCTCGTAGCAGGATCGCCGCCTGCCTGCAGGCTGGGGTGGGAGCCTGGCGCCCCTGGGATGGACAGGGGCTGCCCACGTCTGGGGTCAGACCCACTTCCCAGGGTGCGGGCAGGTCCTCAGGTCTTGGCAGTGAAGTTGGTGGGAGCTGGAGCTCCTGCCGTCACCAGGGACAGGCTGCACGGCTGCCTCTGCCAGGAGCCACATGGCTCTGACATCTCCCCCACCGAGCTCCATAAATGCAGGGCCGGCTCTGAAAAACGAGGAGTATTTTGGAGGTGCTGCCTTTTGGGACGGAAACAGAGTGTGCAGAGAGCGCAGAGCCCACAGAGCCCGTGGGGAGCGCACCGTCCAGCCCTGCGGAGGGCGGTGGGAGCAGGCAGGGTCTCTAGGGTGGGCTCATCGGGGCCGGGCTGGCGTGCCCAATGCAGAGGGGCAGTTGTGCCGTGCTGCTGGCAGAGCCTGTGCCCACATGTGGCCTGGTGGTGTGCCGTGGCCGAGCTGGGATGGTGACGGCGTGGCACGTCCTGCAGGTACAAGGTTGTGGGCTGCTGCAGCGGCTGCTGGTTCCAGGGGAGGCAGCTCTTGGCAGCATCTCTGCCTTGGCAGGCTGCGGCCACAGGAGTGACAGAATTAAAATGCTTGTGTTGATCTGGCAGAGGCAGCTCTGGGACATCAACAGGCGATGTTTTGCTGGGAAAAAGGAAAATGACAGTACTCTCCATCAAAATTATTATAGCGCTGTCCCTTAGAGTCAACAGTCCGAGAGCTGTGAGGGAGGTTTTCTTGTTTGCTTTTTTTTCCTAACAAGGAGAGTTTTAATGGCACTTAGCACAGCTCCGGCCACAAGGCACCTCAGCACCGAGCCATCCAGCATGCCGGCAGTTTGTGTTAATTGCACCAAAGCACATGGCATTGCTGAAATGATGCTCCCAGACCGGGGCTGGGGGGCGGCGTTGGCGTGAGGAATCCTCCCTGCTCCGCTTATTTCTACAGAGGCGCACATCTGAACGAGCTTGTCAAGTGAAATTTTCTGCCTGGTTAGAAATGGATTTTCGAGCTCCTCGCTCACGTGTAAACATTTTTAGTGGTCCCCAGCCAAAGCAGGAACAGTGAAAGCAAACATCAGCCTGAGCAAACCCAGTCCCTGCAGGGAAATCACCGGCCACAGAAGGAAACAAAATGCATGATGGCTTCAAAAGACATCCATTAAACTGTGTGCTGAAGTGATTCATGGTGCTGGTAGTTAGACTTTAATTAGATCTTAATCACATAATTTTATCTTTGTTTTAGAAATTAGAGCTTAATGACTGTATTGCTCTCATAACAGCGCCGTGACTAAATACAGTAATATCACATGGCAGCACTGCAGTGGGCAGAGATGGGACAGAGATTATCTGCTGGTCTCGGATCATTATTTCTTAAATAAATAAATATATTTAAAATACACAAATCCAGCAGGACCTGCCAGCACTCAGGGAAAGTGGGAGAGGGTAGGAGCTGCATAAAGAGGAGGGGTACGGGCCGAAGCCCCTGTCTCCTGAGACCAGCGATACCCTTTCCCACGGGGATGGGCGCCTCTGCCCTCTCCCTCCCTGGGAGCCCCGAGCCCCGACAGCCCGAGTCCTGCAGGGGCTGGGCGAGGGCCCGGGGCTGCCCGCGCAGTGGGTGCTGCAGGCAGCGCTCGGCGGGGAGCAGGGCTCCTGTGCCAGGGCGAGGTCTGCGGTGGGACCCCCTTGTCACACCCCTCAGCCCTTCCACCTTCTGCTCGCCACCTTGCCAAGCTGTGTCTCTCCAACGCTGAACGATTAACGAGCGAACGAGGCTTCCCAAAGCAGGGGCTGCAGCTCTCCCAGCCTGAACTCGCCAGCTTCTCACTGGCAGGCACCGTGAGTCCAGGGCTGGACTGCTGCGGGGGGAGCGGGCGGTTGGGGACGGCTGCCCTGGGGGAGGTGGATCACCCTCAGCCAGGCTGAACGGGGCCTCAAACCCCTCGTCCTCCCCGGTGCCGGCCACGGAGCCGGGGTGCGAGCCTGGGTGCTGGCAGCCCGGCTGCCCAGAACATGGCACGGCAGCGAGGGGAAAATGGTGTGTGTGATAATGAGGGACGGATTGTGGGCTTTCACTTCAGCTGGCAGGTTGGATCCTTCACAGGATTAGCAGCAGAGTAATTAATCTCAATCACTCCTGGGCACTTTTCCTCTTGGGTTGCCATTTAGGGCATCAACCTGCTTGCAGACTTCCCTACGCTGCAGAGCGGAACTGCCGTGCCCCGCGGTGCGTGGGGACGGACATGCGCCGAATGGCAACGGCAGCGTGGACCATGCACTTCACAAATGCACGCAGACCCTGGACACATCTCCCAGGAGGGAATTTTGTCCCTTGCTAGCTGTGGGGATATGTCAATACCAGCTGCAGGAGGATAATAAGCTCTCTGCCTCGCATCCTACTCTTTATTTATTTTATTTTAGTTGAGACACGTGAAGTCAATTCAAGTTTGTAGGGTGAGTCCATATGGCAGGCAGGACTGGGACGATGCCGCTGAGCCACAGCCTGGCTTTGCAGGGGTGCAGAGCCCAGCCAGGCCCCAGGGCTGCCCCGTGGAGCCAGGATTTGCCCCGTGCCCGGCACAAGGGCCGTGTCCTGCAGCGCATCCCTTGCAGCAATGCCTCGCCGGGGAAGCAGCAGTTTCGCTCAGGTCTTAGCTTCTTTTTGCCTTTCCGAGCTTGGAGAGGTGTCCCTGGACCCTGCCCAGGGCTCGCCCTTAACGCACTGCTCGGGAAGGCAAAGTGGGGGCTTTGTGTCCCACAGCCATGGTGCTGCTGCAGTGGCAGCTCCCTGAAGCCGAGCAACTCCACTGTCCTTGAGCCCTGCCCTGCCCTTGCTGCGGATGGCAGCGGGCCCCTTCCCACCTTCCCTTTCCTGCTTATTATGCCACATGAGCCACTTGAACTCATTACTGCAGCAGATTATAGGTCCCCAGGTAATAACGCGTATTCAGATAATTACTAACAGATCCTCTAATAGGAATGAACTCGGTTGAATCCGTTCAATCACTGGGTAAATATTTATACCTAAGCCACCCTTATCGCCAGCTACCGGAGCGTGCAGGAGCCAGGGTTGCTGTCCTCATGGCTGTGCTCGCTGCAGGAGCTGGGTGCGGTTAGCAGGGAGCTGCGCTGACCCTGCGGGTGCCAGCGTGAACCAGCCTCACGCCATGGCTCAGGACCGGCCGGGGACCCAGTGCCACGTGGTGTGAGCCCAACACCAGCTTTGCTTTCCCTCCTTGGAGCTGGTGGCCACCCCAGGCCAGCAGCAGCAATCCCGTGGCCAGCCTGCCTACTGCTGCCCACCGCTGCCCACCGTGGCCGCTGCTGCCAGCCCCTGCCGGGCGAACTGGAGACCAACCCCGTGGCCAAGCAGGGCTCTGCGCTGGCAGGCAGCGCTGCCTTGCATGCCCTGGTGAGATGTGCCCTTCCCTGGGGCGCCTGGCATCCCCCTCCCCCCCCATTTACACCACCCCATGCTGTTGGGGCCCTCGGGGTTGCTGCAGGAATCAGTGTTCTTGCAGGGATGTAAGGAGCATCATTCCTCAGTCAGTGCTAAAGTGCTTTTGACAGGCGCTTTCGCAGCCATCGCTGTGCATGGCACCTGCCACCATCTGTTGGCAGCAGTTTCACGTGGCAGGTGACATCCTCACGGGCCCTGCAAACCACCGGCACGGCCGCCTGCGTGCCAGCAAGTGTCAGCCCCCCCTCCCCATGCCCTGAGCCCTGGCTGCAGAGAAGTCACCCTAATTGGACCAGCCGGCTAATTAGCTGTCAGGTAATGAATTATGCAGTGATGCCTGGACTTCAGTGCAGTATTGATGCCATCAGCTCCTCTCATTTATACATGCTCCTGTTCGCTGGAGCGCTGAGCAGAGCTTGTAGAAGAACTTGGAAAACTTTCAAAGCAAATTAAACGTGTTAATCAGTTGTGCACAGTGGCAAGTCACCGGGAGAGCAGGCGGGCAGGCTGGCACCAGCAGCTCGGCTGGCAGCCTCAGGGACAGACATCAGCTCCTCCTTTGCACAGCTTGCCACCCCCCTTGTGCTCCAGGCACAGGCACGCAGGGTGCTCGGTGCCCACGGCCAGCTGCCTGCCCCGCTCCGAGCGCCTGTGGGCAGGACAAAGGGGCTGGGAGGAAGGAAAGCAGGTTCGGGGGTTGGAGGCTGGTGGTTCCTGGGAGCTCGGTGGAGACGCCTTTGCCGGGAGAGGCTGGGGGTATCCCACTGGGGGAGGGGAGGACGGGCAGCGGGGTGCAGCTCCCAGAGCCTGTGCGTGGGACCTGTGCTGCAGAGGGATGCCTGCGGGCTGTGGGGTCACCGCGGGCGCAGAGCTGGCACCCCAGGCAGGCCGTGTTTTGTGTCTGCGCTGTCTCTGCACTGCCCAGGCAGGCGGGTGCCAGCATCGCTGGGAGACACCGCAGCTGTACCCATCCTGGGCAGGAGTGGCAGAGCCCGGGGGTTCAGCCGACAGCATGTTTCTGTCCCTTGCTGCAGCCTGATAAAATAATAGGAGGAAACTTGACCTACTTGAATGTATCAGCATCCCAGCTCTTCCTGAGCATTAATCATTTCCAAGGGGTTAGAGGTTTCTGTTAATGATCATATTTATTTGCTGCCCAGCACCGTGTTGGGTCGAGGGAGAGTGTGTGTTAGAAATGTGTGCAGCTCAGTGCAGAGGCACAGCCATGGAGGGGGATCGTAACGGCCAACACCAGCTGGGGGTCCAGCTCCTGAGCATCGCAACACGGGGACAGGGCTGGGGCTCCCCCACCGCAGGGCTGCCCCACCCACCGCTCCCAGGGCCTCGCTTGCATTCCCCATCCCCACTGCTGCAAATAAACATGGAGCCAGCAGTGAAACTGAATCATATTAATTAATAAGAAGTTAATCAAATTTTCTCAGTGCTCATGGCGCTATGATCCCACCTTGGTCTGAGATG
This sequence comes from Fregata magnificens, assembly GCA_013389945.1. NCBI lineage: Eukaryota > Metazoa > Chordata > Aves > Suliformes > Fregatidae > Fregata > Fregata magnificens. Next base: position 220,715 of record WAAD01035315.1, on the reverse strand, counting down.
AATGATGTTCCTTGTGCAACTGAAAATACTTGGGCTTAGTTTAACGTGCCAGTCCAGCACCGCAGCTCGAGCTCGCTGGCGGGGAGCGCGCCACTGAGCCAGCTCCTCCTGGCTGGGCCCGCCAGGCGGTTGCCTGCTAATGAAGAATAACTGCAGTGCTCCCAGTGCGGCTCACACCTAGGGTCAGGTTCTCCTCATCAGGAGACAGGGAAGGTAAATAACTAATGCAGATGCTAAGTTGAAATTAATGTCTCTGACTGGGGGTCCTGGGATGGTCCCACTGGGGACAGGGTGTTCTGGGCTGTTTTGGGGATAAGCAGCTGCTGCTGGGTAGGAGCGGTGCTGCGGCTCCTGGGGACGTGCCAGCTGCTCCGCTCTGCGCGGGGCAGGGCAGGGCACTTGCCAGCCATGTAAATGGGCCCTGGGAAGGTCTCCCTTGACCCAGCACGTCTCAAGAGCTCTTCAGCATGAACAGGCTCAGGGACCACTTAAGTTGCATTCATTATGTTTAAGTATTTATGAGGTGATAAATATTAAACAGCTGCTCTCCAGGGTTCAAGTCTGAGTGAACCCATCGAAACACGGTGCATGCAACGGCCATGGCCACGCCACTGGGGAATCTGGGGCCACGGGACATGCTGCACCGGGGACAGCTTCGCATGGTCGCATGCAGCCTCCTGCCGATCGGCGGCGGGTGTCTCTTGGCACCTCCTGGCATAGCCAGCGTCCTGTGCCTGTGCTACCAGCTTCGCTGGTGGGGCACAAATCCTGTGGGTCACCCCACAGCTGCTGCAGGCTTGCTTTGTGTGGGCACAGCCAGCATGCAACCCCCTCATGCTCCGCTGGGATTCTGCCTGTCCCTGCACTGCTGGGGAGGGCAATCAGAAATCCGGGGGTCCCTGGCTGTAATGGAGCCCCTCTGCCGCTCCCAGTTTCGGGGTTCCACTGCCGTCTGGGTGCTGAGCCCGGTCTCCGTATCCCACAGCACCTGGTGGCTGCAGCTCCTCAGGTGCCTTGCCTGCGCCCGTGGGAGGAGCAAGTGTGTGAGGGGTTTGCTCACTGTGTGCAGGCCATGGCAGCTTCCCAGGCATGCCAAGCGCTCCTGCCAGATGTCCAGGCTGGGGCTTTCCCCTGGGAGGGAGAGCTTTGGGGCTGGGATGTTCCCTCTGCACTGCATTCTGCCCACGGCTCGTGGGGGGTGCACGCAGGTGATGGGCAGCTCAAGCCCCTTTGCCAGCACGGCGGCTGCAGGGCAGCACTGTGTCCCTGCGTGCTCAGCTCCAGTTCTGGCATCCTGTTACTGCAGCCCAGCCCTCCTCCGTGGGTGAGCTGGGTTCAGCACGTTGAACCTGGCACACGTGTTAATCAGGTCAGCAAAAGGTCCCCTTGTCCTCCTGTCTTTGGACACTTTCATCAAGGCTTTGCAGTATGCTCTAGCAAGGCTCTCCGCCACCCTTTACAAAGAAATAGTTGCCCCTCAAGTCGCATACCTTCCAGCCCACTAAAAATTATACAGCAGTCGTTACAATTTACACGCTGGCTTATAAAGTTTGCACTTAAGAAAGCGTTTTCCTCCTGACTGTTACGGCTGTTTAATGGTGTGGGAGCTGCTCAGGGCAGCAGCTGGATAATGCAGGACACTCTCTTCACAAAGCCAATTCCCTGTGATTGCACTGTGGGTCTCACTCCTGCTCAGGGCCGTACCGAATGCTTTGTGAGCAGACGCGAATGGTCACAGACTGCCGCGACGGAAGACCCCAACGCTCACCCCCCGACATCCCCGCTCCTCTGGGGACGCGGGCACAGCCCTGCACAGGGACCCTCCTGCTCCCTGCAGGTGATGGTGGCAATCCCGGCACGCCAAGCACCGCTGCTAACCCCTGCCCGTCCGGGGAGGCTGCGCCAGAGCCCGTCTCCCTGGGTGGCTGGAAACCATCCTCTGGTTTAGATGTTGCCAAACACACCACGGCTGGACCTTGATCCAATCCCACCCTTTCACCCAAAAGCTCTCCTCCCTTCCTGACCGCGGCCCTGCGTGCCTTGGCTGGATCTCACAGTGCTCGCAAAGCCAGGGCTCCGAGCAGATTTAGCCACTGGGAGGGGATTAGTCCAGCTAAGCCGGTCTGCTTGAAATCGCGCCATTGCATCTGGCGGGACCGGCCGATGTTTCGGGGTTCTTTTGGGGGGAAGAGGAGGCCAGCAATGCATTGTGGTGCCCACAGAGAGCCTCCATGCTCGGGGAGCGGTGGCTGGAGCAGGACCCATGCCCAGCAGATGTGTCGCTTGTTTGCAGCGTCGGTGTGACTGTCCTGAGAGCGAGGGCAGCACTGCAGCCCTGCCCGCTGCCTCTGCCTGCCCACCGGCTCGCAGGGAACCCGAGCTGCTCCCCCGGAGCCTCTGCCCGCCCGGGGGCTGTGCGGCCCCTGCCTGTGCAGAGGCTGGGGCAGCGAGGCGGGGATGGCGTGTGGCTTGTAGGAGCTGGCAAGAGGCATTTTGGGGGCCCTGGGCCCCTGAGCTGGCTCTTGTGGCCGGAGCAGTGGCCCTGGCCCCCCACGTCCCCCAGGCTGGGGGCATTCACGGCGGGGAGAGCCCAGGCTGGCTGAGCCAGGGGAGCTCCATCTGGCAGCCCCTCTGCTCGGCATCACCAAACTCGATGTCCTTACCAACCACCCCCCCCAGCCCTGCCTCTTTAGAATGCAGATCATCTACGCCCAGGCTTTTTAAGCTACGTTTTAAGAGCTTCCAATGTGATAAGCATTTTCAGTACAGCCCTTCCTGAGCGCTCATTTGCTAACCCTTTGGAAATCTAATACTTGATTTAAGCACATTTTTGCTCCCTCCATTTGTAAGGACAAATGTAAAGTAATTGTTTGATATTGCAGCGGTTTCCTCAGGCTCCAGCTCTAATTTCACACTAATACAGTATTGTCAGGGGGATCAGTCTAACCCGGCACCTTCTGCCTCCTTGGAGTGGATTGGAAATGGCTTTTCTACTGTGAGGCTGGGATTTGTGAGTCTCGCTGTGAATGTTTTTCTTCTTTACAGGAAAAATCATACAAGAAAATATCCCATCTTCTTGCAGACAGCCGTTAATCCCCTGCTCTCCCTCCGCCTGCTCACAGCTGGCTCTGGGTACCCTCATTGCTGGGTCCCCTCCCGGCTCCTGTGGCTGCTGTTGGGTGACAGCATGTGGAAGAGATGCAGATAGGGCTCTATTAGATGTCCATTGATTACCTCCAATTTTTTCATATTAGAGCTTGTTGGACAGTAATCACTTCCAGTAAGGCCTCTTAAACTGGTCCGTGGTTGTGTTGCGTCCCCACACGGCCACCATGCATCGCTCCGAAGCATCCCCCCAGCCCTGTGCCAGAGGACAGAGGGTGCCTGGGGCTGCGGCTCCCCACAGTCACCCGTGCCCTGGTCCTGCCGGCATAGGGCTCTGGACACATCGACAAATCGCCTGGGGTCTCCAGCAGCCCCGTGGCTGACCCCTCCCTAGGGAAGCCTGTGGTGCATGCAGGGAGCACCGGAGCACAAGGTGGGGGGAGCAGCCTTGTCCCAAACTGAGCCCCTGGTCCTGCCCAGCCATGCCCCCTTTCCTGGGCATTTGTCACAGCCCCCATGCCAGCGTGTCCCCAAGGTGCGTGGACCCAAGCAGCTGCTCGGGCTGGGCTCAGGCCAATTCCCCTCGTTCCGTGTTTGCCTTGTGCAGCCCCAGCAGAAAGCACAGGTTTCAGAGTGAAACGTGTCCATCAGCCTGCCTCTGTGACCCACCAGCTCCAGGGAGCCTGTGTTCCCCACACCGCGGGGTGACACCGTGCCCTCCTGGGTCACAGCCACCCTGGGAGGACCCCCCCACCCTTTTGCCACTCTCCCTAGGCAGTTTCCCCATGGCCCCGGTGCTGCCGGAGGATGAGTCTGAGCGGGGCTGGCTGGGAATTGCCCTTGCTGTGCCCAGCTCCGTGTTGGCAGAGGGTGGAGGGGGCCTGGGAAGGGGTTTTTGTCCCTCTCCTGTCATACCCTGGGCTGTTCTGCCACCAAGCACATGGGGATCTAACAGCTGCCAGTGCCCCGAGCATCGGCACTGCCGCAGCACCCATGCTGCGCTGGCAAACGCAGTGGGAGCTTCCCAGCCTGTCCGGCTGCTCCTGGGCTGCTCCCTGCCCCGGGGAGAGCCCAGCTGCAAAACGGCACTGACACCGGTTTGTGCAGGCATGGGGGAGAGGCTGAAGGCTCAGGCTGAGATTTAGATGCTAGTGGTAAATTGCAACCTTTGACAGAAATGCCTGAGATTTACTACGAAAATCAATAGATGATTCAAAGAGTCCAGCACTCAGAAAGGCAAATAACACCACTCCAACAAGAGCTGTTATTGATATTCATGAACAGTGGTGCTCATTACAGGGCCTGCTAACAGGTTGATAAGATGGATTGCTGCAGGATGGGATGGAGCTACGTGTGTGCATCCACAGAGCAGGCACTCCCCTGGCAGGCTGGGACCCCACACTGCCTGGCCGTGCCAGTGCGGTGATCAGTGGTGCATCCCCACAGCTGAGCCCCGCGGGAGCTGTCTGGGCCCCCGGCTGCTCACAACGTGCTGAGCCGGGAGCACAGTGGTGCTGAGCCAGGAGCACAGTGATGCTGTGCCTGGCTCTGAGCGCCCAAGGATGCAGCCCATCAATCTCAGCTTCAGGCAGAATGCTGAGCTGGGAGAATTCCCCATCCCTGAACGTGCCGGCAGTCAGAGTGCAGCTGGTCCGGGGATCAGCTCAGCAATGTGTGGGGAGAGGTGTGGTGCTCGCAGGAGGGGCAGTGATGGGGCTGACCCTGCCAGGGCGAGGGGCACCTGCCTGCATGCTGCTGGACACCGCAGTGCTGCAGGGCTTGGCTGGGTTGGGGGACCAGCGGCTGGGCTGGTGCTGAGGGTGTGCCCGCAGGGAGCAGGGCTGGGGTGCAGCAGGGAGGTGCAGGGTGCTCTGCTCCAGCCCTGCTTGGAGAAGGTGCGGCAGCTCCCAGCTCCCAGCCAGCACGGTCATGCTGTGCGTGGGCGAGACGGCATAGGAGCTGCCCAGGTCACGTGCACCTTGAGGCACATCCCCAGTGCCCGGCTGCAGGTGCTGTGGCTGCTGCTCTGCTTTGTGCAGCTGAGGCAGGGCAGGAGGGGCTGCTTGCAGAGCCTGCCCATGGTGCAGCACCTCCACCAGGGCCGGCTGCAGCCGCCGGGGAGGTAAATCAAAGGACAACCGTGACTATTGTGATGGGAGGTGTGCACAGGCCGGGGTGGCCATCTAGCAAAGCGTGCAGCACTTGACATTTCAGTGTAATTGTGGACTCCTATAGAACAGCCCATTAATTCAACCATAAATTACTGCTGCTTGTACCTAATGCCGCATCCGCCCGCCCCGGCGCCTGGCAGGAGGCAGCATTAACCCCAGGGTCCTCCAGCACTCCTGAGCAGTGCTGCCACCACTGTGAAGGGCTGTGCCACAAGTCCTCTACTCGCCGTGCCGGGCTGATCCGCTGTCCTGCCCCGAGCACTGTGCCCGCCACTTCGCCTGACCCGTGGGTGCAGTGGGGCTTTGCACCGCCCCTGGCAGCACTGCACAGGCAGCCATGCAGCATGGGGCTGCCCAGCCTTGCCCTAAGAAAAGCCCATGCATACGGACCGGTGGTAGCCGCTTTTATTTACACAAAGGGATCACATGCTGAACAAGGAAACTAGTGCCACTAAAGTACCCGTAACAGCAGGATTCTGTGCTTTATTCACAGGACAAAATATCGGTACAACATTTTTCATAGACTTCTTTTTCAAGCAGATACATCTCACTGTCCTCATGGTTACACACTGCGCTTAAGTGATGAAAGGCAAAGCGGAGCGGCCGAAGCTCTGCCTGCCCCAGCACCGTGGCAGGATGTGGCCCTGCGGGGACAGCCCCATGGCCGCTGCTCGCAGCTGGGGGGTATCCGGGAGTGCCGATTTGCTTTGGGACACAGAGGAGGGATGTGCCTTGGAGCAGCCTGCAAATGGGCTGCAAGACAGGGCCATCACTGTGGCCCCAGGGACCGCATGGCGGTAAAAGCAAATGGGACCCCACAGAGTGAGCCACAGCACCGCTGACCTGCCAGGACGGGCAGTGCCTGCCCGGCACTCATCCCTTGGTGGCTGCGGCAGGACTCTGTGTCTTTCCCTGTCTCGGTTCTCCCTGGAGCATCCCAGCCTCCCAAGGGCCGGGGAAGCCCCTTGCCTGCCTCTGCTCACGGATTCTGGGCAGGACAGGCTGGCCAGGGGGTCCTGGCTCCAGCCCTCCCGGGCCCCCCTCATGGAAGACTGCAGCCTCACGTCACTGCGGCTCTGCTCCCAGACGCTTATTCCCACCTGAAGTCCTGCCCGACTGTTTCATAGAATTTGATATTATAAGGTCTATAAAAGTCCCGAAGCTGCTCGATCACCTCGGGGTCTATCTGCACATGAGTCCTGCCTTTGGACTTGCCCAGGCAACGAGGCAAGCCACTGCTCTCTGACTTTTTCAGGCAAGGAAAGCCTTTTGTCTTGTTGAAATAGAAGTGCTTGTCCGTGATAACCCGTTTGATGCCCAGGAAGTCCTGGACTTTGCCCATCTCCCCAGCTGGGTCCGTGATCAGCTTCTCCCCACTGACAAAGTGGATCTGGGAGAGGGGAAAGTACTGGAGCCAGCTCTCCAGGTGCACGGCATACATCCCAATGCGGATGGCGTTCCACGACGTGTCCACCAGCCCCAGGCTGCGGTTGCGGAAGGACAGCCCCTCAAAGGTAGGGATGTCCGGCTTCTTGGAGAGCGTCTGTGTGTAGTCCGAGATGGCCCGGGTGACCGGGTTCCTCACCACCACGATGAGCTTCGTGTCCCGGGACATGTTGAAGATTCGCCGTGGTGCCTCCTTGGTGACAAAGTAGCTGGGGGTCTTTTCCACTGTGATCTGGCTGTCAAGCGTTCGCGGCATCAGGCTCCTGCAAGCGAAGCAGAAGGTGATGGTGAGGAAGGAGCTGAGCAAGGTGCAGCACTGGGAAGTGGTGTCCACAGTGTGGGGTTAGCATGATGTCCCCTCCTGGCAGGACAAGGCAGGACAAGGCAGGCACAGCTCCCTCCTGCAGCACTGCAGAGGGTCCCTGGCCATGACCATCTCCTGGGTCCATCCCAGCCCCAGGGAACCCCCTGCGCAAAGGACGGGGGCACCGGCAGCCCCGCTGGCACAGCAGCAAGCAGAGATGCTCAGCTCCCAGGGAGGGCAGAGCCAGGCAGGACAGAGGGCAAGGGCATGGCCAGGCTGCCGGGGACCCCGGGGCTGCTCTGTCCCCATCATTGGTAAAGGCATTATCAATGTAAGGAAAGCGCTGGAGCTCAGTCTGCAGCCAGGAAGGAGAGCGGGTCCTGCCACCCACCCCGGTCACTAGCACAGATGCATTACCCAGCAGACAGTCTCTGCTGGAGCCTGTGCTCAGCCTTTCATCCCCTGTTCCTACACCAGTTGCCATTTGCAAAAAAAATTACAGCGGCTCCTTTTGGAATTACTGCAATTACGCAGCGTCTCTCCTCCCTGATCACGTTACGGCGCACCCCGGCTCCCACGCTCCCCATGCTGCCGGCACCGCAGCGAACACTGTGCCAGGGGCAGAGGAGGGTGCCAGCCCAGGAGTGTGCTGGCCTCCAGCACCCACCGGGAGCACAGTCCCCTCGTCCTTCTGCCTTCATCCTGGAGGTGGGCAGGAAATCAGTGCTGCCTGCACACAACCCTTATGCCCAGTGACGGCAAAGGCTGCTGGGGCCAGGACACAGGAGCGCGGTGGCTGTGTGATCCCACTGCCACGAGGAGCTGTGGGGAGCGATGGCTGCATCCCTGGCTGCTGTGCTGCTCCTCCAGCGGGACCTGGGAGCAAGGGGCCACCCAGGGACACAGGGCTTGTGGCCATGAGGGTATTGCCCACCCTGTGGGGGGCTTGGTCAGGCCCAGTGGCTCCGAGATGGGGTCCTGCATGCACCCGGCTGTTTCTGGTGCAGGGAGCTGGGCTGCAAGGCCAGGGAGGGAGCACCAGACTGGGGGAAAATGTAGCATCCCTGCAGCCCAGCTTAGCGCTAATTAAATCATTTGCTTTGACATGTGAACATCCAAATCAAATAAAAACTAATGGGATGGAAAGATTTATAAATTGGTCTTGTATTACTAGAGTAAACTATCAAATCCATCTCAGCCAGCTTCATGGCACCGCGGGTCCCCTGGCTGGAGCGGGCAGGGAGTGGGCAGGGAGTGCCTGGCTGGAGTGGGCAGGGAGCGCCGGCAGCCAGGATGAGGCCAGCGCCCCACGGGTATTGACTGGCACCAGCACCCACACCGGGGACCGTGCTGCTGCCACGACAGCTCTGGGCATGCAGGAGCCCTCCTGGCAGCAGTGCCGCAGTGAACCAGGTGCCTGCCTTGGGGTTGCTGCCCTCCTGCCCCAGCCCCTCAGGGAGAGGTGCAGGCTGGAAGGGCACCTTCTATTGCAATTAGGTTCATTGCTCAGAAGCATCTGCCACTTTTCCCTCTTTGCGGTGCAAGTTGGTGGCTTGTGTTCATAAACTGGCTGGTTTGGATTCAGCTGTGCAGCAGAACACAGGCTGAGAGGCAGAGTCAGGCTCTGCCTGGGCAGAGTTTTATGGGGAGCTGTGAAAAGTGCCTCCAGGAGTGTTTTTTTTAAAACAGAGCCCGTATGTTTAACGCAAGGTGCCCACGTGTGCCCGGCACAGAGCAGCACACTGGCTGCCAGCGAGCCCGTGGGCAGCCCAGCCACCAGGACCCCAGGGAGCAGGAGGGGTGTCCCCAGGTCTGTCACCTCCCGCTGCACCTTTCCGGGGCCACAGCAGGGCTCTTCCAAGAGGAACGGGTGAGCTCAGCCAGCTTACTCCCCTCACAGACCCAGGGAGGTGCTTTGGTGCACAGCAAGTGTGTTGCGGTGAGGGGGACTGAGCAGCGAGGCTGCTGCCCTCCAGCCGCATCCACACCCTGGCAGCCCCACGGCACCGGCAGCAGCCGCTGTGTGAGCAGGCGTGTCGTTAACTCAGCTCGTGGGCCTCCTTGTGAGCCCCCCGCTCCCCCACAACCCACATCCCCAAGACGGCTGGGCACCGCAGTGGGTGTTCACCCCTGCAAGGGGACCCGGGGAAGGAGGCTGGAGAGGAGCTGGTACAACAGTCACTTTAATAGACTTGGAGCCATGGATGTCTGGGTAACCCAGCGAGGCCTCAGGACAGAAGCAGTCAGGGAAAGCAAACATCAGCAACCCTGTCTGCAGCAATTCAGCTGGAGAGAGCCAGGCACTGATTTATTCATGGAATAAACCCTGCACAACCACCACGGCCATGCTGCCTTGCTGGCATGCTGCAACACGGGTGTTTCCGACAGCTGCATCAGTCCGGTGACCAAAACCAGGCGCCTCCAGGGAAACCAGCAGTCATTGCAGGGTCCCTAAAGCATGGTCCACAGCCACTGGCTTTAGGGCTTGCTCTGTAGAAAAAAACCCAATGAAAGACCTAACTGGGAGGAGATACAACAGCAGCCCACAACATCCTGCGTGACAAGGGGACTGCGATGGAAGACCCACGGCATTGCAGGGGGTGGCAGCACGCGCCGAGGGCCGTGGGTCCCCAATGGACCAGGACGCTCCCTGTGAAGGTGACGTGGGGACAAGAAGAGACCGTGATCCGGGGGGACTGGATGAGCAGCTGGAAGAGACCCATGGAGAGATACTAAAGAGACATGCCCAGAGGTCTGTGCCAGGCTGCCGGGGAGCTACAGATGATGGCCGAGGCCGTCCTCGCTCCCCCAGGCGCTGGCACAGGGACACGGTCCCCATGCCACATGTGGCCCCAGAGCTGCTGCCCCACTGCCCCCTCGGCAAGGGGATGAGGGCTGCACGAGGGGACAGGGGCTGCCTGTCCTGGGGCAGCATGGCAGTCAGCCCGTGCACCCTCACGCACTCTAGACCAGTTTCCTCATTTGAAAGAGAACAAACTAATTCATTAGCATAAATTAACAGGGCTGTTTTACAGAGGTACCTGAGCACGGACGTGGCTTAATTGGCCTTTCCCACTGCTCCACTTCAAACACCATAAATCCCGATTACGATTCCCATTGTTTAATGACTGTCAGGAAATGCTAATTTAGCGGCAGGCACCATGGCTTTATCTCCGTATCACAAACAAGTTTCATCATAAATCAGCACGGGACAGCTTTATAAGTGATTCACTATTACAATATATTGGTGGAAAATCATAAAACTGCTGTTTCATTAATGGCTCATCTTCAGGCTTGTTAGACTTTCATTACGTGAGCTATTAGGTCCATGTATTCAAAAAATGAAATTACAGGTTCTAATCCATTATGAAAAACACAAAATCTCTGCATAGTAAATTACTGAAATGAGACAAGAGTTGGTTTTTTTTAAATGGACTCCCAGTGTTTGCTGCTCCTGAACAACAGAGGCTGCTGAGACAACAAAACACAACCCGAACAGATAAATAAATCACCAGTGAAACCATGCAAGGGGGAGAAATGTCACCCAGGCATTCATCTTTATGTTAACGGCAGGATCCCCAGGGCTGTGACAGCGGGGAAATGCATTGCAAACCTAATTACAGTTGTCTTTAAAATGATATTTTTGGACTTCTGCATTCACAGAATTATTTGCATACAAATAGCACGTCACATAGTTTTAAGCCCAAGACTCACGTGTTTAGGTGTAAAGGCTCTCGGTAGCTGGCTCGTGCTGCTGCGCAGCCAGGGCTCAGGCAGGAGCCACTCCTGCTGCTTCGGGGACCTGTCCTGGGTGCCTGCGACTTTGCTACAGATCCCCAGCCAGCCTCAGCACCGGCTCCTGGCACGTGCTGAGCGAGCTGCTGCCAGGCGGTGCCAGAGCTGACGCCAGCACAGCGACAGTGACGTACTAGTGACATGGACGGGAAGGGATGGCTGGAGCACTCACAGGGTGCAGAGAGGAGACACCAAACCTGCCGTTCAAAGCTGCTGGGTGCCGAGAGATGGTCAGTGGCCACCTCCTCCTGCACCAGGGACGAGGACGGTGCCACTGGGAGGGGGATGGGCATGGCTGCCCTCAGATAATGGGTCCCTCCGTGACAGTGGGGGTTGCCTGTGCTGCAGGAGGGGCAGGGAGTGGCTTTGGTGGTCCGGGACAGCAGCATGAGCTGCTTCCCTCAGCCCCCAGCCCTCCCCTCCAAGGCCCCTCCAGTTCCCCCGCAGCGTAACAGCGCTGCCCACGCTGGTGTCACACCAGCAGCTGCCAGTGCTCTCCCCATCAGCATGGTCAGGCCAGAGAAACACCGAGGCTTTCTCCACCCGGCAGCGGTGCACAAGCCATCCGCACCATATCCTGGTGATGGGAATCTGCGATGCGGCAGAAATGGAGGAGGTCAAAAACGCTGATGCTGAGTGAGTACCAGGGCAGCTCTGCACGGAAATCATTAGGGACATAGTGGAGCAAACTCCACTCTGGCCTTGCAGCAATGCCATGGGCTGGAGAGCAGAGCAGCCTGTCCCTCCCCTGCACCCGGCTCCCTTCAACTGCCTGTGAGAGCAAAACCACAAGGCAGGGTCACGAACATGCCCAGTGCCGGGCCAGCCCTGCTGCTCTCTGCAGAGGATGCTGTGCTTTGCTCCAGCCCAGGCTCCCTGCCCAGGTGAGAGCTGCTGCTTGCTCCGCTGCCCGCACCCACCTGCAGCTGCAAGACCAGAGACATGGCCTCGGCCCGTGGAGCATCACTCCAGGAATGTGCAGGATGTGTCCCTCCGAGGAGGGAGAAGCCTCAGCAGGAGGTGTTGGAAGCTCTTCCCAGCAGTAACGGTGGGACCCAGCTCACCCCTCATTCCCTGCAGAGACCGTTCAGCAGCCACAGGCTTTTCACTTCATTTGCTTTTCATTGCTCTTGCCAAGAAGGCCAATGCTCTGACCAACAGAGGCATTTAATTATCAGGGGCATCACAGCTCCCCCCAGGACAGTCCATCAGTTGGAGGCTGCAGGCACATGTGCTCGACGGTGCCCCTACAAACACTCCTCTGGGGCCGGGGGCTCCCACGCAGCAGGAGCTGCTGGGCATACCAAGCGGAGCGGGGGGCATTCCCAGCACCAGCCAAATCCCCCGCTCAGTGCATTACTCTGACTGGAGAGACAGCATTAATTCCTCTTGAACTGGAGATTATTTTCATTCTAGTTACTCAATTCTTAAAGCCCTTTAGTGCCATTTGATATGGGCATTAACACTCCCTTCCAACCTGCGCATTTAGAGGTTGCATTTGCCCACGTTACTGTAGAGGGGACACACGTCAGGTACATCCGGTCACTGGCACGGCCCCAGGAGAGCTGCTGTCCCCTGACGTGGCCGAGCCCGTGTCACTATGCCCCATGGTGCCTGGGAGCTGGCATGTCCATGGACAGCCCCCACAGCTGTGGGGCAGCAGCAGCGGAGAGCCCGGCCCCAGCTGCGGCTGCACCAGTGTGAAGGCAGCACCTCACCCTGAAGGAGTTAACTTTTCACCAGCACCTTTCCTAGACGTGAATTATTAATTTTCTTATAATCTGCCTTTGGGCACCCCGCGGCCCCTACAACACTCCCACATTAAAGAAACATGTGCTCCCTCACTGGCTGCGCTGCTTTGATGTCGAACGTGCACGAAACACTCTCACAGGGAGGAATTTGTACAAAAAATCATCAGATGATTGAGATATTGCAGATAAGCGTGCGTGGGGAGAGTGACCATCCAATAATCCCATTACAGCACCGGCCCCTCCATCCAGCTTGCAGAGTGTGGAGGAGAGCAGGGCAGCTCCCAGGTAAATATTTGCCCGCTGCAGCTCGCTGTGCATGAGGATGTGGCAGGCGCATCCCGGGCTCTCCTTGGAGGCTAGAGACTGACGTGTGCGTAATCCTGGACTCCATCCACTCATCCGCATAAAAACAAACGGTTTAATTTGGCAAAAAAACCCAAGTGCTGGCTCTTGCAATGAGGGTTGCGCGCTTTCCCTCTTCCAGCTGATGTCGCAGGCTCAGCAGCTGCATCCGGGGACGTGGCCCACGTGCAGGCAGGGAGAGGGGAGCCTGCCAGGCTGGGAGCCAAAATCTTCCAGCGGAAGCGAGCACTCGTTCGCCGCCCTCCCGGCAGGACCAGACCAGCTGGGGGCTCACAGGGTGGTGGGGCAGCAGAGGGGGTCACTGCTCTGTGTGGCACCAGGGAGCTGGGAGAAGGGTGGGCTGCGAGCACGTCTCCAGCTGCAGCTCGACGTGCCGGAGACGAGCACAGAAACTCTTCCAAGAGCACAGACTGGTATCAGGATGGTCCCGCGGGACCGCTCCACCTTGACCCGACGGCAGGCCCCCTCCCAATGCCACAGCCTGCCCCTCGCCCCGTCAGCCGGAGCTGCGCGGGAGGTCTGCCTGCCACACTGCCTCGGCAGGAGCAGGGGAAGGCACAGGCAGAATCCCACCAGCAACAGCAGAGTGAGCCCGGCTGCTGCACGGGTGTCAGCACCACAGCAGGAGCCTGGCCCCGAGCTCCCTGCCCGCTGCCGAGGGGGCTGTGCCGTGCCATGCCATGCTGCAGGTGCACACAGCTGACAGCCACCACTGGCTCTCGGCTGGTGGCCCAGCGCTGCCGGGCTCAGCAGGACCGCGGATGGCATCAGTAGATGAAAGCTCACGCAAAGCTTCACGGAGATTTAAGCAAAACTGGGTCAAGCACGTGAGAAACTGAGGTGTGAGGAAGATAAAAAAAACTGTCCCCGGCTGAGTGACATTGCAGCAGACGTCTAGGACACAGGGACACCCTGGCTGAGAGCTGCACAGCTGGTGCTTCGCAGTGAAAGACCCCTGCGAGGAGTTCACGGGGCAAACAGGAATCCCCCCTGGCGCCGCTGCTGCGTCCCCTCCCCTGACCCGCTAAGGCTGGCCGCACTACAATAATGGGGTCGGGGAGAGGGCTGGCCCCGGGAGCAGGGCTCCTGCAATGCTGCATGGGATGGACTCGCTGCATGCTCGCAGCCCACACAGTTCAAGAGATGCACCATGTCCGCCCCAGGGAAACACCGCCCCGAGGGACTGTGGCCCAGGCAGTGGCTGGCCCAGCCCCACATCCCCGCTGCCACCGCCCCATGCTAAGGAAGCCTCAGATTTAATGATGGATTGGCTGCCTTTAATAAATGTTTATGTTCAAAGAATTTACACCAGTGCTCACAGACAGCTAATGAGGGTCATTTCAATGCATAAAAGCAGTGTGAACACAGTAATTAACTTTGTTGCTGATTCATTTTTAATCACTTAAATGCTCCAGAGATTTGCGGTGTCCTTTAAGTCAACCAAATCTTTTCCAAAGGGCATGCTGCCGACAGCCTTCATGTACATGAGCTGACATGTAACTCCCACCTTCCTAAATAACCATCCAGCACCGACTGAGAGTTCGACAGAGCCCAAGGCCAGTGCCGACGGGAGCGTGGCTGGGAAGCGGTGGGAGGCGAGGGCTTCCCAGCACGGTGCTCACAGAGCCCAGCTCACCAGCCCTGCCGTTACGCTGGGTCGGGGCAGGCAGCCCACCAGCGAGTGCACGGACCCCAGCCTGGCGTAAGCCCAGCTGTTGGGTGAGGCCCCGCGGCTCATGGAGAAAGGCTGGGATCTTCCCCTTTCCCATTTCTAAGGCAACTCCTTCCATAGGTTAAACCTTAAAAATGAATATTCATTTAAAAAATCACCTAATATGCCCCAGCAACTGCAGTGATTCCCTAGTTAAAGGCTAGTGTCAGAGATATGTTGCCCACTTGGTGATCTTCCAGTGCTCAGGAGTGTGCAAATGGATGGGACAACGTGCCAGCACCAAGAAGAAACCACACCGACCCAGCAGTGGGTCCTGGCATCACACGCCAGCGCTGAGAAAGAGCAACTCCAGCCACATCTAACGTGCCTGCTGCTGGGGACGCACCTGGGACGTGGTCATCGTGGGGAGGAACCAGGTGCTGCCGGCCACGTGCCTGGGTGGCTGCTGTGCTGCCAGAGGGTCTTGGGCACCTCCTGCCCCGGGAGCCCACTCTGGTCCCTGCTCCCAGCCCGGTGGCAGCGGGCAGCGCACACACCCCAGCTGTCCCCGGAGCACACAACGTGTGCAGATACCGCAGACAGCGCCTGACCCCCGCGATGGACACCCAAGGTCACCAGGGACCGGCGTCCTTCACTTGTCAGCTTCATGAAGCATCCGTGCCCATGGCCATGCTAGGTTACGAGCTGGATTTCGTGCTACCGAAGCGAAGGTTAGAACAAATTGCAGCGTTTACAAACAAGGTCACAGAAGACAGAGCAAGAACACACATCATTAATATTGAAGGCCTGGCGCCCTGCGTGGATTTACCTCCCTGTGTTTCTTCCAGCGCCTTACCAGGGGAAGCCCTCCTGGGGCCTGAGTGAGGGTCTCCACAGCACCCGGTCCCCCCGGCGGAGGGCAGGGCAGGACCGCTGCCTGCAGGCAGACATAGGCAAGGCAGCGACCAGGGAACATGCTGCCTGCAGGGCAGCTCCTCACACAAAAGTCTCTGCTGGAGGTTTCGTACCCATTCCTCAGAGCCAGGGCACCCTCTGAAGTCAAAGAAATTTCAAAGCATCCTTGAAGCTTGCTGCCTTCCTCTCTTCTTACTAATTAACTTTAGCAAAATGCACTGTCAGTCAAGCCCACAAAACAGTCCGCGTCGCTGGGCAAAAATCTAATGGGCTCCCATTTGTGCGTAAGCCAACCTGGCCATTAGCAGAGAGCAATTAGCGAGGCGGAGTGCAGGAGCCGGGTTTGCCTGCTCCCTCCTCTCCCTCCTGCAGGCACAGGGACGCGGGGATGGCGCAGCGACGCTCGCCAGCTGGTGGGGTCTGCTCCCCCAGAACAGCCGCAGTGCTCACTGCTCAGAGGCCAGCAGTGCTCCTCGTGCCGCTGCAGCCCCAGGAGCACCCGGAAACCAAAATGCAGCGTGGGGGGCATGGGGCAGAGCCCCAGCAGCGTGGGTGCCCCCAGGGACCTGTCGCACCGGCACACAGGGAAGCCCGGGCTTGGCCCAAGTGCTGTCCCGGGACAGGACTCGGGCAGGTGGATCTGCACAGGAGCCAGACAGGGCTCTCCCCTGTGCCAGTGCCTGCCTCCTGGCTCGGCTCCTGCCGACAAAGGCACAGCAGAGCCTGCCGGGCAGGAGCCGGGCTCAGCCTGCAGCTGAACCTGCTAGGAAAAGCACCTCTCTGTGAAAATAATGCTGGAGCATCTGACAGGGTTACTGAGGAATCGTAGGGAGGAAAAGTGCACCCCGAGATGCTGTAATTACAGTCACCACTCAAAGTTAACTGCAAATTAAACGGCACTGTCTTCCCCGTGTTCTGGAAAATATTGAAGGTTATTGGCACACACTACCTGCAGCAGGAAAAGCTCTATATTGAACATTTAGTCCAGGATTGGTAATGAATCGATATTCCCCAGTAGCTGGCTGTTTGGTTTCAGTTGTCTTAAAACAGATCTTGCTAAAAATACCTTTCCTGTAGTGTATCTCTAATGAGGTGGATTAGAGAGGCTGATGGGAACTGGAAACGGCACGGGTGTTTTGGGTCTGAAGTCGGCGCGCAGGCAGCTCCTGGGTGGTGTTCTGGTGCGGGGGAAAGCAGAGGGGTCTGCCTCTGCCCAGCATGCCATCTCTCAGAGCGGAGGGAGCCAAGGCTGCCCGGAGCAACGGCAGGAGCTAAGACAGGAGGCACCATGAAAACAGCAGCTGTGAGCAAGCATGACATTTGGAGCCGGCAAGGACAGGCGGATCGGATCACAAGGAGATGTCCCCTCCTGCTGGTTCTGCCACCTCCATGTCAGACCAACTCCGGGTAGGGGAAAACGGGGAAAAAGAGGAACTGATGTTTTTGGAGCATCAGAGGGGCTCAGCTCTTACACTGCTCTCAACTGCATTGAACACCTACTTGGTCCCTCTGCTCAGCTCCCCACTGGGGCACGAAATGGGAAGGATGGAGCCGGACAGGGTGCTCAGCTGTCGCAGGAAGCCAGAGACTGCTGCAAGCGAAGCCTCTGCTCATGATGGGGGAAGCCTTTGCCTTTCCAAGGGGCCTGTGCTCCGGGCTACCTGCGGAGACCCCACCGCACCATGGTGCTCCCCAAGCATGGAAGCATCACCGCTCCCTGGCTAGCAGCTGGGGACGGCCCCCAGCTCTGGCCAGGAGCAGCCTCCCTGGCCCGGGGTCCCGGTGGGGCAGCCCTTCACAGCTAGCTGTTCATGGCATCAGGTCTGCCCTTCCCTGGGACACGGCCATCAGCGGGACCCTGCTCTCCTGCTCCCCAGCCTCTTGGCAGAGCGACAGGAGCTCATCATGCTGTGGGTTAGACCTGCTCCACATTTAATTGCTCCACTTGCAAGGAGGAAAATCAATTTCACGTTTTATACATTAGCAGCCTCTGTGCTTAAGTTTTGGCACATTTGTGAGGTTAAAAAAAAAATAGTAATAAAACCAGGGAAGTGTCATTTAATTGTTTTAGCTGAACTAATTTGGAGGCTCTGCTGCTCCAGCGTGATCTCTCCATCGATCCAGATGCAAAGCCAGGCCCCGGGCAGCACACTGCTCACCTGGCCGCACTCCCATTACTGCCCCTACCTCGCTCGGCAGCTGCCCGTCACCACTGCCACTCACTGTCACAGGCTGTGTCCCTTCTGGTCACAGATGAGTCCCTTCATGTGGAGGATCCCAGGCTGAACCACGGCTCGGGGCGGCAGGTCAGCTGCTCGGCGCTCACTGCCACAGCCCCTCAGTGCTGAAGTGTGTGCAGAAGGGGGACACGGTTCCCACCTCCTGGACCAGCACCATGCTGGGTGCCCGCAGGTGCCCTTATGTGCCCCAGGCGGGGTCTGTCCCCGGGGCACAGCCCCTTCCCTTCATTCAGACGGGTGCTGGCAAGCGCTGCCCTGGCTGGGCTCTCTGGCCCCAGCCCTCCTGCAAGGAGCCACGAGCGCTTCTGCAGGAGCGGTGCCACGAGGTTTGGTCCTGCGCTGCCTGCGAGGCTCCCAGCCCCGGACTCCCAGCACCAACCGTGCGCATGGAAAGCACAAGAGCCCAGAGAGCTCGCAGGGCCAAGGACTGCATGGGGGGACCCCAGCTCAGGACTGGCGGGGGGCTGCTTCCCAGCCAGGCACTGAGCACACGCAGCTCCCCTCTGAGTGAGGGGCTCAGCCAGGACTCACGTCCTGCTCCATCGCCTGTCCTACTACTCTGGATGCCCCTTTAGACAACTGCTGCTCCTGGCCTTACACACCTGTATTGCAGGGCTGCTCTCAGCTGTTTGCTTTTAGGCGATGCAGGACGGGTGACCGTGTCTGGCGTCGGGGGGGGAGGGTGGTGGAATGACACAGACCTGCCGAGGAGCAAGAGCAGGTGAAGGACACTTGCTGCAGCTACTCTCCGAAGGGCAGGAGGAACCGGGCATGCTGCAGGACAGTCTTAGGAGAGGGGAACAGCTTCAGCGAGCTCCACCCGCGCCTGTCCTGGCTCTCCCATCAGCTGCCATCGGTACTGCTGCAAAAGGAGCTGAACCTTCCAGGCTGCAGGGTCCGCTGTGACCCGAGTACAACACAGGGCAGCAGACCTGCCTGCGTCTGCAGACAGCCCTCCCCGTGCAGTGCCTGAGCTGCCTCCCTGGGCACAAACTCCAGCTACAAGGGCCGGAGCACCAGCCCAGTGCCCAGCAGGCAGGTGCTGCTCAGAGCAGCTCCGACCCGCTCATGGTCAGAAACTGGCATCCTCACGCCACTGGCACGACTCACGCCTGACCAGCAAGGAGACAAACCAGGACCCCAGCAGAGCTGGGAGCGAGCACCGCATCACAGTGCCTCCCGACCCGTTTGGCAGCCGACAAACGCTGCCCTGCTCTGGAACAGGGGACATCTCCACTGGGAAACCACTGCTGAGATGGAGGGGCAAGCGAGCTCAGTGTGCGGCCCCACAGGCTGCCTCCCACCACCTGCTATGATGCGCCGACGCACTGACCGTGCCAGGTGTCCTTTCCCCTGCCGCGAGCTTGCAGGCACCCAGGGCCAGACCAAACCCTCCTCTGCCTCCTGAGGCTGATGCCCAGCAGAAGCACTGCGGCCCTGCCAGAGAGCCGCCCAGAGCTCCCGCAGCGCTCCACAACGGGCGCAGCAAACGACGACCGGTACACTGGGTCGGACACCGCGGGGAGCAGGGGGTGAACCGCCTGCAGCACCAAGCGCGGGGCCACGGGCGGGGGACGAGCCCACGGGCGCTGTGACCTGCTCACACACGGTACTCGCTGCCTCTCCGTGAGCTCCTCACAAAAGCCCTTACTGAAATTAGAATCCCGCCATCTCCTGCTGGAGACGCGCTCGCTGTCCTCTGCGAATTATTAGAGACCTGAGGTGGACCCACGCTTGCCTGAGTTCAGAGGGGCGAGGCGGCGGAGGAGAGGGACCGCCCCGCTCACAGAGCCAGCGGTAAAACCCGACGGCAGGAGGATGCCGAGGCAGACAGAGCGGGGCTGCGCGGAGGGCAGCCCTCCCGCGGGCTAGCCGTTCGCTCGTGTTCCGGAGGCCCCTTCACGCAGGCGAGCGTTTCCTCAGCCGGGATGGGAACCCCGTTACCGTCCCGGCTCCAGAGCCCGCTCCCGGCAGGGCCGGGGCTCGGGCGGTCGCAGCCGCAGCGTGGCGGGCGCCGG
>WAAD01035315.1:153117-199631 GCA_013389945.1 Fregata magnificens | reverse complement strand
GGGAGCGCGAAGCGGCACCGGGGCGGGCGTGAGCAGCCACCGGTTCGGGGGCCGGGCGGACAGGGCTCAGAGCCGTGCACGGGCACAGCTGGCGGGGTAGCTGCTGCCAGCGAGGCAACGCGCCCAGCCGGTCCCCAGGGATCCTCCTTCCCGGGTGCCGGGGCGGCTCTGCCCTGCAGCCAGCGTTCTCCGAGGGAGGGGACGGGAGCAAGGAGGGGCCGCCCCGCACGGCAGCAACGACTTCTGTCCTCGGCAAGGGCAGGAAGAGCAGCCGCCGGCCGCTGTGGTACCGCCGAGTAAGAAAGAAGGAAAGGCTCGAAGAAGATGCCAGAATGACGTTTCTCTGCCAGGCTGGGGATGCTCAGCCTCGCCTGTGTGGTTTGTGATGCCCAACAAGCAGGCTGACCCAGGAAAACCGCAAGGCTGGTGCAAGGGGATGGGTGCAGGTTGTTGCTCCATCCCTGCCCCTCTGGCTCCCTCTGCTTGACACGGCTTCCTTCCCTCTCACGCCCTGGCATCCCAGGCTTCTGCTTGGTTGCTCATGCTAAAGCCAAAGGGCTGCGTGCAGCACCGCTGAAACATTAACAGTCATTGTCCCTGCTTCCTCAGCACAGAAGGCTTGTTCAGCTGCAGAACTTGTCTTGTTACTTGGGAAGAAGGATGATAATAGAGACAGACAGGCCGAAAGTGCCAGCCCAATACAAACAAGCATGCTGCAAGCTCCCTGGCAGCCAGTCCAGGGTGGGGATGAGGTTTCCTCTTGTGCAACACCCAGGAACTTGGTGCGGATGTAAAGAAAGATGGAAAAGATGGTTGAAAAAGCAGTGCTCTCCACAGCTGCTTTCACCTGCGCTGGTGCGGGAGCAGTGGGATTGGATCTCCCTGGGAGTTTAAAAATAGTTTCTTAAGGAAGAAAGAATCTGCTGGCTCAGGAGAGCTCTGGAACTGGAGGACAGGGGCAGAGTCCTCATGGGGCCAACCTCATCATCCTGCCATGCCGAAGTGACCCAGAGGGGTTTTGCATTTGGGGCATTTGGTACCATGTTTGCTGCTCTGTGTGACAGCAGCTTCTGCCCAGGCAGGCTGGGCACCAGCACCCCTGTGCGGGTCAAGGTAGGGAGACAGAGCCGTGCATCCAGTGTCAGCTCATTCCTGGCTCATGTAAACTCACTCACGTCTGGTACTTCCACTGGGCTGTATGCCCTCCACCTGAGCCAGTGCAGCACCGAGCAGGGAGGTGGCACTGACGGAGCCCACGGGGCTTCAGCCCCTCAGCCGGGGGATGCTGCCCTGCCCAGGCAGTGATAGCAGGGCAGGAGCATGAGAGCGGGGGTACCCGAGGGGCTGGGCATCGGCAGGCTCCCCTTCCAGCAGCAGGAGGTGTCCGTCGCTCAGTTCCGCTCCATGACAAACTGCCAAAGTAATCCGTGGAAAAGTTGCTTTTTCCATTTTTAGCCGTTTTATTGCCTCCATGTGGTGATCCAGCCTCGGCAGCAAACACATTGCTTAAGCATGAACATTAGAGGCTTCTGGATAAATAAAGCTGGTGTGGATGCCTAGACACCTCCAGGTTTCTCTGCTTGCAAGGGAGGAATGTTTTGTAAAGCTGACAATTTTGCTTTCAGTCTTTGTATCTTTGCAGGGCATGTCTTTTCCGTGACATGTTTGCTGTTTACACCCGACTCCACATAAACAACAGCTTTCTGGTGCTTTCAGCACACTCCCAGCCCTGCCACCTGTGCTAACAGGAGCCCCAGGAGTCAGCCCTGAGTGGGATCCCCCCGCGGGGAGGGGAAGCCAGGCACCGTGCTGCTGCCAGAGCTGCCCCGGCATAGCGGGAGGAAGGAGCCCTCTGAATCACTGCAGGAGGTTCCCCTCTCATCAGCCAGCACCTCGCAGCTCAGGGGCTGAAGGAACCACTGCCGCAAGCTCTGGAGAAGGTCCTACCTCCCCTTTTACCCCCTTCACCCATTCCCGAACTGAGCTGGCACTGTGTTTTGCTGCCAGCCTTACACCTTCCTCTCCGTTGTCGTCTTTTCTCTACCTCCATTAGCCCCTTTCCAGGCTCTCACTGGCGCCCCCCTCTCCTCCCCTGGGTTCCTGGCTCTCTTCCCAAGTTGATCTTTCCCATCCTTCCTCCTTCATCTCTCCCAGGCTCTCCAGTCTCCCTGCTGGGGTGGGATTTACCAAAGCAGCTCGAGACCCCGCTGCCTTGCCTGGCATTAACCCTGAAGGCCCCTCACAGAGTCCCATCCCTCCCAGGCCAATTGCAGCTCTTTGCATGGTCCTGGATGCTGGTTTGCCCCAGGAGAGTTTCTCCAAATGCCCCCAGGAAGCCTCTCGTGCTCCTCCCTTCCCGCCCTGCCCAGAGCGGCACCCAGCTCACAGGGCCACAGGGGCTGTGGCCAGACGGCACTCAACACAGGCACCATGGAAGGGATTTGGAGCTTGTCCCTGTCCCTCAGCCCTCTTGCCTTGCTTCCCCCCCGAGGCACTGATCACCCCGAGCCACAAACTGACAGCAGACAAGAACCACTGCCGAGGGGCTCCCGGCTTGGTGGGTTTGCCAGGGAGGACCAGGTCCAAGGGCTCATCCCAAGCACAGGCAGCGATGGGCAGGCGAAAAGAGAAAGGCTGCAGAAATGTAGGGATCAGAAGATTATTACAGAAATACACAAAGAAAGTCTGTGCCAGGAGCACATGAAACCTGTCGAAAAAAAGGGAAGCAATAAAATGCATACTGGAAATAGCAAATAAGATTAAACGTGATATTCTACCCTTGATGTCTTCAGGTTGTAGGCAGAAGAGATCAAGGTTAGAATTTATTTCCAGAGCCAAAAAAAGCCCTCAGGGCCAAAGTGTCATTGTTAATCCAGTTTTCCACGTCTAATATGTATGTCATTAACAACCTTTTGATTCTGGGCTGACAAACTGCCACCTTTCTTTGTGCTGGGAATTGATGGCTGAGCAGCACACGTACCTGGGTGGGGGGGATCTTCAGTGCCACAGGGCAGCTGGGGCTGAGCTGCTCCAGCCTCACAGCCCTGGCAACGTCCTTGAATGCCTGCGTGAAGCCTCTGCCACGGGGCCTGCTGCTCTCGAGTGTCTCCCAGTTCTCCCTGTCCTGTCAGGAAACTTGGAGCTGGAAAAAGGACATTTCAGTGTTGTGCAGCCAGGAAGTGGAGGAGCGAGGGACACGGCTGAGCCACATCTGTGGGCAGCAGCGAGGTGCCAGGAGGGCGTGAGGACAGGGGTCAGGGCTGATGGTGCTCGGAGACCTACTGCGTATCCCCCGGGACCACTGGGGGTGCTGTGATATGGGGCTTATGCCAGCAGGACCCAGCCATTCCCAAATGCTGAGAGGCCGCTGGGACTGTGTCCTCTCTCCCACTCCAGCCAATGCTGAAGGCTCCGGCATCACTGCAGTGGCTGTCGGTGCTCCGGTGGTTCTCCCTCCCTCCTCTTTGCTGCAGCCCTCGCACCATCCCAGCCCTGGTGAGAGCTGGGGGCTTGGTGACATGGAAGATGGAGGTGATATTAGGTCCCATCAGCTAATGGCACTTCAGCTGCCCTGGCCTCAGAGCTGATTCCAAAGGCTGATCCCATCTCCCACAGCCCCCTCAGCTCATCACCACCAAACTCAATGCTGGCTGGCAGGTCTCCCAGCTCTGAAGTGTGGGGTCTCCAAAGGGCAGCAGAATCCAAAAATGCCTGTCAGATCACAGGGTGGAAGTGGAGACTTTCCAAGCTGCCTTGAATTGAGTCTGAAACTCCTGTTAAGCCTCATTACTGGGTTGCAAATGCACTGTATTCTGAATAAGGCCAGAAACAATAAATTTAATTTTGACTCTCACTCAAGCTACTTTGGTCCTAATTCTGAGCCTCTTGCCCAGCCGGAGCATCCAGCCCTGGCCATGCTGCACAAACTCATTTGATTCTGAAATGCATTTTTAAGTAGGATGGAGCAGTGCTTAAAAGCTAAATGTCTTCCCCCAGCTGTAATCACTGCTAGTGGAGTCCTGGAATGAAAAGGATAAAGTCTGGGGGTGGGGGGAGGTTTTAATCTCGCTGAGTAGATTACAGAGATTACTGCAATTTAATCCTTACATATCTGTCACTGACGCTGCAAAGACCATAACTGGAGGTGGGCAGGGGTGCACCGGTGCCCTCCAAGCTCCTGCCCCTCATGGCGGGCAGCCGTGCCACAGCCCTGCTACCCACCACACCGGAGGCAACAGCTGCTCCCACTGAGATGTGGTCCAGCAAGCGCTGACCCCAGCGCTGCAGCCAGCGGATGAGGATGCCAGGTCGGGCTGACCCTCCATCCCCAGCCGTGACTGACTGGGCAGAGGAGGCAGCCACCACAGGACTGTGGGCTGAATCCTGCCCACGGGCCTGGGCACATCCTGGCTGCACTGGGGCTGGAGATGCACAAAGGCCTGAGGATGAGCTCCTGCCACAAGGAGGGAAGGTGAAGGGCCCCGGGAGCAGGCAGGGCAAGGATGACCCACAGGCTCCTCATGTCCTGGCCCCCGAGGGCAGCTGGATCCTCCCTCTCTCCACCAAGAGCATCCTTCCTACCTTTGAAGGAACTAGAGGCACCTCCCTGGTGTTGGAGGGCTCTGGGTGGCCGTGCGGGGTCTGTCTGCATCTCGTGCCGCAGAGACACTGTATGAACAGTGCAGAAAATGATGCAGTCGGCAGAGTTCATCTGCACACTGCAGCAGACGGGGACCCTGTAACCATCCTCTGCTCCTCATCATTACACCATCACGCATGAAGCTCTCCCAGGCTCTCCACAGTGGCTGCTTAGGCTAAATCTCATTATCATTCCTTGGGGATCACAAGGGCAGGAGCTCGTTCTCCAATAACTAGAAATATCTCTTTGGCTCACAGACCTTCACAATTATATTTAACTGCAAATGAGGAATCTGTACTCAAACACAAGCTGGTAATTTTTTTTTTAAAGCTTGTTTCAGTGTTGCCTCATGTTCAGCCCAGCTCTTCTACAGCTTTATAACCCCATTCTCGCCTTATATAAACTTTAAGGCAGAAAATAAGAGGCAAGCTGCCCCATTCACACCGAAGGGAGAGAAGCGGGCAATTCACACTCATTCCCAACACTGCTGTGTCCTCTGGCACCATCACTGACTGGAGGAAGACCTGCCCTCTTCTTCCTCACTGCCCTGGCAAGACCTTCTCCACATGCCAGGAGGTGTCTCTCCCCACATGGGAAGCCACGGGCAGGCTGAAAAGCCACACAAAGCCAAGAGAGCAGGGTGTGCTGGCAGAGGTCTCAGGCTGCAGGAAAGCCATTGTTCCAGGGGGAGCAGCCCCCCAGCCCAGGAGGTGTCCCTGCAGTCACCCCAACACCAGCATCAACCCACCTGCACCATCTCCTGGGGGCTGCTGGGCACCTGCAAGCGGTGCCCTCCTCTTCTGACCCCTCTGGGCAAGCAGCCCAGCAGCTCTGCTGCTGGAGGGCCCTGGGACCACCGGGCACAGGACAGGGCAGGGCAGGGCAGGGCACCCACCTGAGCCTCACCCGAGCTCCATGCCCCACCCACAGGGCCAGCCCATAGAGCAGGCACAGGCAGCACCAACCCCACTACTGATTGATATACCCACACTGCCAGAAGCTTTTAAAGCCTCACCCACCGTCAATTTAAACATCCTGACTAATCACCTCCATGCTCCTCACCTGGGGCTGCAGAGGAGCCCAGAGGAGACCCACACCTTCAAGGTCTCTCCGTGGGGATGTTCGTTAGGGACCTGGCTGTTGGGCTTGTTGGGCAGCCTGGGGAGGGATGGTGTGGCCGTACCAGACGTGAGAGGTTGTGACAGGCAGAACAGCAGAAGCTTCTGTGGCAGCTTTGCACTAAAATTAACTTATTTGAAAGCAGCTTCTGGTGCATTTCCACGGGAGCCCAAGCTGTGAGCGAGTGAAGCACACGGGCAGGAGCAAACAAGCAAAGCGCTCCCCATCTTGGCGAGCTGCAGGCAGGGACGTGCGGCATGTGCAGGCAGCCGCTGGGCAGAGCACGCTAGCAGCATGGAGCCGTGGGTTGCTGCCAGCCCTGGCAGGCAGGAGGGGGCTGCAGGGCTGGATCCATCCTGCCCTGCACGACGGGCCATGCCTGGAGCAGAGCTCCCAGTGGCTCACACTGCCTGCGCTCTCTTCCCTGCAAAACCACTGGCATTGACATCCCTCTCTGGCTGTTGGGAACAGCCTAAACCAGCCGCTGGTGACGTTGCAGTGTCCTCTGACTGCGCAGGAGGCAGCAGATGTGGAGGCCGGAGGAGGGGAGGTGGGAGGAGAGCACCCGCTGTGAGGGGGCTCCCAGCCCACGGGGCTCGCGGGCTTCCCCAGCCCTGCGCCCTCCTCCAGCTCTGCTGGGCAGCGTGGCCAGAGACCGAAAGCTCCCTCCGGCCCGGCCTCCCCTGCTGCGGGTACTAATTCCCATCACAGCCCATGCAAGCTCAGGGGAGTAAATGCACCTGAAGGAGAGGCTCCCTCTGCTTTTGTATCAGTCGATTACGCCAGCACCCGCTGAGGGTGCCAGGGGCGTGGGCTGCCCTGCACCTCCCCGCATCGGGTGCCTGTATCGCAGGAGCGAGCACTAACCACCCTGGCTAGGACAGCGCTCGGGGAACCACAGCTTCACCGCACTGTGCCGTAAGGAGCCAGCGGGGGCTTTGTGGTGCCCCAGCTGCTAAGGGATGCTAAGGTCTGCCAGCACGGGGTGGGATGCGCGTCGGGGCTGTGTCCTCCAGCTGCACCGCAGGGCACAGCCCCGAGCCATGCTGGTGCCGTGAGGCTGCCCCGGCTGCAGGGCCCGTCGTGGCATGGCACAGCAGCGCCGCACGTGCAAGGCGCGGGAGGAGCCGCGTGGCCGCGGGGCTGGTGCTCTACCTGCCGGCGCAGCCGCCGGCTGCAGAAGGCGTGTTTCCCAGCGAGCGCGCATCCTTCAGATCAGAAGCGATCTCCAGCAGGAGCACTTTGAAACACCCTGCCTTCTATTTTTAATGGGATTGAAAAGAGAACAAAACCATTTAAGAACTTGAGGAATCAAAGCAAGTGTCCCCATGTCACACCCAGTGCTCACAGCTATATCCTGATTAATGACAAGAAAGAGAGGGGAAACAATATTTAATCACACCCTGTTTATACTGGAGCCAAAAATCAAAGCACTGCATTCCTCTTTCATGAGAAAAACGAGGTGGGCATTTCCCCTCTGGTGATTAACTTTCCCACTACAAGCACATCAATTTCCGTGATTTGGCATGGGGTCCTCTATCACACCACAAACAAGGGCTTCCTTAGCAACAAAATATTACAAACACCGAGCCAGATCCATACACAAGACACCAATGTACATCTATCATTTTGTCTGGATTATCTCAATATGCTTTTCCTTGGGGAGCTGGAGACGAAGCAGTTGCAGCCAAACCGTTAATTGGCACGGCTGCAGCAGCCCTCAGCTGAGGACACCGCAGCGCTCCAGCCACCGTCCCCACGTCCCCCGGGCACGCAGCCCCGCGTGGGCACTGCTGCCCTCATGTGCACGGCCACACTTGTGCGGTGGCCAAGGCCTGGGCAGTGCAGGGCACGAAGGCTTCGGTGGGCTGAACCCAGCGGGCTGGACAGGGGACCCCGCAGGGCCAGACCCCCGCAGTGCCGGCAGCAATGACGTGGTGCTGCCGCTGGCCGTACCCGTGGCAGGAGCCAGGTCCCGTGCTGCTGCTGCTGTGCAGATCCCCATGCTGAGGAGGGGGCAGAACGGGGTCTCAGCTGTGGCAGCGGGTGAGAGGGGTGACACACCCTGGGGACCACGGGAGCCAGTGTGGGGACCGTGGCTCTGCTCCCAGCCCAAAAAAGTGGGTCAGGCAGAGCGTCGTCCCCACGACACCCACTCGCTCCCTTCCCTGCTTCCCCCCTGCCCGCATTGATTTGCTCTGGATTCCTTGATGAATCACCCTCAGGGAAATGCAAGGTCTGTTAATTACCCCTGATTAATTAGGGTGAACTTTTAATTGTATCCCTAAGCTGAGATGTGCCGTTCAATAGGCTCCATAATTAGTGACCCAGCAATCTCTTTTAAACCAATTAGTCCAGTGTAAGAAGTGAAACGACCCTGGAGCTGCCCAGTGGGCAGGGGTGCTCCCGTGGCACTCCGGAACGGCTGTGCTTGGCTGTGCTGCGCTGGCTGTGCTGCGCGGGCTGTGCCGGGCGGGCTGTGCCATGGGGACAGCAAAGCGGGCAGCAGTGGCTGCCAGCCTCGCACAGGGCCCTGTGAGCCAGCGCCATCCATGCAGAGCTGTCCCCATGCTGTGTGTCCTACATCCCATGGGACGTGGCAGTGGTCGCAGTGGGCCTGGCCCTGGGGTGCAGCAATGCCGGAAGGCTGTAGCGAGGGGCAGCCACAGCCACCTCCGCTGGCTGGGACTGCCCCCATGCCCTCCCCTCCCCGGGGACTCCGGGCAGGTTTCATGTCCCTGGGGAGCTCCTCTGAGAGCTGTGATGTATCTGGTTAAAAATACAACCCAGCCTCCATCCAGAGACAGGGACAGGCAGGGGCTGATCCGGTTTAAAAAGTCATTTCAGCTCTTTGGTCAATTAACATCCCCCAGCGCTCGCAGCCGCTGCAGAAATGCCCTCTTGGGCAGCGCTGGCAGAGCCAAGGCCGATGGCTGCGCCAGCCGCCCGGGGGCCCCATGGATGTCCGCGGTGCTGTGCCAGCAGCTCTGGGCTGCGGCAGGGGTGTGGCACCGCAGGGTGACCCAGCGGTGGCTGGAGCGTGGGGACACGGTGCCTGGCAGAGGGAACGGCACGCACGGTCAGCCCGCTGCCCTGCTCGCCCTTCCCCACAATGTCCTTCTGTCCTTCCGTCCTTCTGTCCCTCTGCCTGGCACTTGCACGCTTGAGCAAAAGGCTCTGGCAGGCAGAAGAGAACTTTCTTCCCATTGACATATTTTCATCATCTGCTGCAATTTAATATCCAGGTCAGGAAGCAGATGGAAACCAGCCCAGTTGTCCTGGCTAATGGGGATAGGAAGAGTTGTTTATGAGCGCTTGTTTACCGAGTCAATTAACTGCACCAACAAAACCAGCCGCTCGCCCCCTGCTACTCCCACTCCCGTCTCCTGGCAGAGCTGAGCAGGTCAGGCCAGTGACGTGGGGAGCACGGGGAGGGATGGCGCAGACACCCTGGGCCACACGCTGCCCCAGGGGCAAAATCCCGCAGGGAAACTGGAGCAGCACGGGCTCATCCCGGGGCAGGAGGGACAGCACGTGCTGGAGGCAGGAGCGGGGTCCGGCCATGGTGAGACCCCCAACTCAAACCTCCCTCTGGGCTGGGGGGGGCCACACCTCAGATATGCCTGTGGAAATGCTGCAGCTTGTGCCAAGCAGGAGCCAGAGGTGAGGGGCTGCACTTTCCCCCCAACCATAGCTCTGCCGGTCAGGTGCAGCAGCCGCCGGCTCTCAGGCTTGGCAGTGGGGCACCGCCGGTGCGGCACACAGCCCCCTCGGGAGGGTGCCGGCTGCTGGCGGGGGTCAGGTCCCGTCCTCTGGCTCTGCGCACTCGTCCTGCTGCCCGCTGCCGAACGGTCCCCTCCCCGCCTGCCCAGCGCCACGGGCACTGCTGCTGCCTGCTGCTGCCTGGTGCTGCCTGGGAGACTCATGTCAGAACTGCCTGGGGCCCAGGGAAGTCATTAGTAATTAATTTGGTTTCTAATCCTCTAATCCAGCTGCTCCTTGATTTGATAAGCGAAAAATCTGCTCCGGCCACATGGTCCTTGTTCCATCCGATATCTCCTCTCGGAGGCACTGGCAAGGACCGATGCCACCCCGTGCTCTTTTCATTGCGTCCCCAAGGCCGAGGGCCAGCCCGCCACACTGCCCTTCCCCAGGGCAGAGGACTCTCTGGTCCTGCCCAGCCTTGCTGTTTCATGCCGTGCTGTGCCGTGCTGTGCTGTCCCGTGCTGTGCCATGCCGTGCTGTGCCATGTCCAGCTGCTGGAGCAGGTGCAGGGGACTGCGTTGGCCTCATCCTGCTGGGCGCAGACGCAGGACTAAAGGGGTCGGACCCTGATCCCAGCCCACAGCGAAGGGGCTGACGAGACCATGTGCCCCCCAGCTTGTTCGTTACTAGACCTGCATCCAAGGCAGGACAATTCCCACTTCTGTTTCAGGGCTGGGTTCGGGAGCCACTGCACACCTCAGGGCGTGAGGAGAGGAGCCTTCCCTGTCCCACTGTCCCACTTGGGGTGGGCAGAGCCACCGACTGGCCACGCTCCGGTGGCAGTGGCTATGAAACCACCCCTGCCTGTGGCACAGCCATGGTGCTGTCCCAGGGGCTGCACCCCGTGGTCCAGCATACCCAGAACCCCGGGCCTTATTTCTCCTCTAAAGCAGCGCAGCAAAACAGGAGCCGTGTGCCCGGTCTGGTCCCCCCGGCACCGCCGGCTCGGCAGGCACAGGGCCACGCACCGCCCACGGGGACGCCAGCCATAAGCTGACCGACGGAGCAGTCGGCAGTGGGGCTGCGGCACACGACGGGATGAGGGAACATCACAGATGAGAGGCCAAATCCTTCATTAAATCCCACATTAATCTCTAAGAACAGCGATGTCAAAAATCTTAGCAGCAAAATTAAATTTTGTAGCTATATTTCAGCTGCACAAAATCAATATTAATTACAGTGAGAGAGACATTGCTGCGAGAGGGCCTGACCCAGTATTTACTGGCTGCGGTAAAACTCCAGCTTGGTAACTTGTTTATATAAAATAACTGCACATGTTTTTGTGGCAAACGGCTTCCAATCTGGTGGGTGTCGGGGCTGAATACAGATGTAGCTGGGACAGCAAATGCCCCCCGCAGAGGAGAGGCACCGGGGAGGCAGCNGGATGCCTGGGGAGGGCTCTGCGGGGGGGGCTCTGGTCTGGCAGCACCGCGCCCGGCTCCCGGCCCCGGGGCTCCCCTGCAGCTCCCGCGCCGGGGCTGTGTGCCCTCCGTGCCGGGCTCTGCTCATTGGGGATTTACTTTCATCCAGAATAAAGCTCGTGTCAGAGGGTTAAATCCTGCGTTTATACATATTTTCCTTGCAGTTACATTAAAAATGAGTCCCAGAGTGCCAAGAAAACCCGTGTGGGACCTTTCATTTTCATCAGCCCCCTGGGCAGGCTATTGCCTTCCTTCAGAAATCCCATTTTACTCGTCCCACTTTGGTCAGCTATAACCAGAGCCAAGCTGGAGCGTGGTCTGCAGCAGAGCCTGGCTGCCTGCCTTGCCTGCCCTGCCTGCCTTGCCCTGCTGGGTCTGGGTGCTCTCCGTGGCCCTTCTTGTCCAAATGTGCAGGCAGGGCTCTGGGCTCTCTCCCCGTGCCCGGCGAACCCTGCCAGCGCTGCCCGACGCAGGCAGCCCGGCTGCCCATGCAGGGGCTGCACCGAGCTGCAAACAGGTGCCTGCCTGTGGGGAGGCGGGACGTGTTAAGGAAAGGGATTCGGTTTGAATGGCTCCTATCCAGTGTGGGATTTGGGAGGGGAGGAAAATCGTTGCAACTTAGTCACAAAAACCTGACTTTCTCGTGTGGGAAAAGCAGACCCCTGCCGCGCAGGTGAGGATATCCCTGGGCACGTCACTGCAAAAGGATGCCCACCAAAAATCCAGACACCGGACTTGCAAGGACCAGGCTGCAGTCTGTGTGTCCCCACGGACACGGCTGGAAAACGGTCAGGGGCAGACCAGGACGTGCCTTTTGCTGGAGCAGGGGCAGGGGCACATCTGGCTGGGGCTGGGACACACCTGGCCAGGGCAGGGATCCAGCTGCCTGGCGCGTGGGCAGCCTGTGCAGAAGCAGGCGTGGGCAGGGGTGACCCCACACACCCTGACCCCGTGGCTCTGGGTCCGGGCTGCCGCACAGCTGTGCTTACCAGCACCAGGGCCCCGGCCGGTCCGGGCATGGGGCATCCCTGTCTGCCTGTCGCAGGCAGTTAGTGTCACGTTAGGAGATGATCTGGAACAGGGAGTTTAGGGGCAAAGGAATTAAAATGGGAGGGAGAGTTTTAATTAGAGAAAGAAGTCAGAGCCCGTAATCAGCCGGGTGAGTGACTGCCCGCTGTGGGGAATTCTCCGTCTGTCAAATGGCATCAATCAAAATGCCACTTCTTATAAAACTGCCTCCGCGCAGGAGGAGAGGCTGCTCTGTTCCTGCACCCAGGGCTGTGCTGCACCTCGGGCAGGGCATACCCCCCAGCTGTGGTCCCCCAGGCTCCGAGGCACCCCACGGCACACGGGAGCAGGGCCAGGGCCAGCCTGTCCCGTGCCCCATGCGGAGCTGGCACCGGCAGCCCTGCACCGGGCTCCTGCGCTGGGATCGGTGGCTTTGTCAAGTGGAGGGTCCCGCTGCGTCCTGCCCTGGCCCCCAGCCCTGCTCCGGGGGGCCATAACCGGCTCCTGTGCCTACCTCCAGGCTCATCGCAGGTGACATTAATTGCTGCAAACCTTTTTAATTGTCAGAAATACAACAGGAGCGTGTTTCCCGGTGTGCTGGGGCAGGAGGTGGTGTCCGGTGAGCAGGAGGCTGGTAGACGGGTCCCTTTGGTCCCGCGTCCACCCGCAGCATCCGCAGCGGCAGAGGCCCTCGGCAGCCCGTGCAGGCGGCCCGGCAGCCTTGGTGACGCCAGTCCTGGGCCCGTGGGAGACGGGGTGCGAGCTGGGAGCAGCAGGTCCCGGCTGAGCCTGGTCTGAAGGCCAGAGCCCAGCAACAGCACCGGGGCACAGGAGAAGGGCCCTGAGGCTGGCGGGGATGACAGGCTGGCCTTGGCCACGTCCTTCCTGCTGCATCTCGCTCTCCTGTGTGCAGGCTCCGGTGACTCACCTCCCATCCATGCCGGGCTGTGCTCAGCTAACATCTGTAGGGGTTCCTATAGAAACATATTTCATGCACCAATTGTTTAACAGCGTGGAGGTAAAACGGCTCATGCTCTGCATTTCTCCAGGAGGAGAGCAGCTTTCCTGGAGACGGAGCAGTTGGAGTGGGAAGGGGAGCGCTGCCGTGCTGAACTGCGAGGAGGGCTGGGGCTGAGCTGTGCAGGACGCGCAGATGCAGCGGGAGCGACGCGAGGCTGGGGCAGCCCCCACGGAGAAGTGCCGCTCCTGCGGCATGGGACCGTGGCCACGGGCAGTGGGCCACCGTGAGCAGCCGAGGTGCCACATCGCCCAGGATCTCCCCTCTGTCTCCTCTGCGCTGGCCCAAGGACTTGGTCACAAGCACGCCATGAAGGGCTGCGCTGCCCGCTGCCCGGGGCTCCCTGCCCTGCGTCCCTGTGCACAGGGCATTCTCACTGTGCCAGCAGCTGAGCTAAACACTTTTGACTCTATTTATTACTAAAAAATTATGCAACTGGGTCATGTTCTTGCTATTTTTTATACATGAGCCAAGCAGCAAATTCCATTATTTAAAAAACCTGTTTTAGCTAGTGATGCACTAGACCACGCAAGTAAATGCCCAAAATAATTCCAGCTGACACCTTTATGAAGGCAGAGTGAAGTTTAAAGTCTACACAAGCCTTTCATTTGTAATCTCACATCCCTCCTAACTGGCTTCTGGGAGCTGCGCTTTCATCTGGCTCT
The DNA here is from genome assembly GCA_013389945.1 of Fregata magnificens. Classification (NCBI taxonomy): domain Eukaryota; kingdom Metazoa; phylum Chordata; class Aves; order Suliformes; family Fregatidae; genus Fregata; species Fregata magnificens. The sequence goes on along the minus strand of WAAD01035315.1, from coordinate 185,996 downwards.
TTAATCCCTTTTGTGGGCTGTGCCCATGCCCCGTGGGGGGGTGCAGCCCCCCGACCTCGGCGCACGACTGAGCGAGCGAGGGGCTGGGAGGGCTGCTCTGCTCCAGCACCTGCTCACACACCCAGGGCAGGCTTTGGCCCAGAGACCCTGCTGTGACAGCAAACAACATCTGGAAACATCTGCAAACAGGACGTGGGACGGAGACACAAAACGGGAAGATCTTTAAGGGCAAAAATCATGCAAAGAAATAGGGAGCGGCTGAGCCCCAGGTGGAGCCCGGGGGAAGCTCCCGGAGGTTCCCTGCAGCCCCCTGGATGCCCTCTTACCCCTCCCGGGGCTCACGGGGGGACCCTGGGGACCCTCCCCAGGCAGGGGCAGGGGCCGTGGGGGGCCAGCCTGCTGCCCACAGCCCCCTCAGAGACGGTGCAAGGGGTAAGGTGCTGCTGAGCACAGCACCCCGTGAGGGATGGGGTTGGAAACACAGGCACTTTGTCTCGTTACTGCCCGTCGCCTTCTCTCGGCTTATTTACTGACGGTTTTTAAAGACACATCTGCCAGCGGCCAGTGGCCGATGCTTTGTCTCTCTGAAGGCTGGCTTCGCCGGTGGCTGCTCTGAGAGGCAGCGAGGCCATAGTTAATCACACCAACCTGATTATTTCCAGTTAAATTCCACCCTTCAACCTGACCTTGCTGCTTTAATGAACAGGACGCTGAGATTTTTCGTACCATAAAAAATTTTGGTTGACCCCAAAAGTAAAAGATGACAAACAAACCATGATATAAATAACCTGGCCTCTGGAAAAAAGCATTAAAGGTAACTTATCAATTAGCCCTTTTCTCACCAATAAATCACTGTACTGTGGCATCTGACCCTGGCTAGGCTGACATTTCTATAACCCGTTTGCCACCCTTCGTGTATTAAATGGCTTCCAGTCACCCTAAATTTGGAGATTTTAATCTCCTATATTAAGTCAGTGGCTCTTAGTAATTCAGTGAATTTATTTTTATTGGCTTTGTAAATCAGGGTTATCCATGTCAGTGACCGTGGTCAGGGAGAGAAGCGTTTGTCTGTGAAATTGGGTTGACACAGACCATTGACTGCAATGATAACAGGTGATTTGCAGGGCTGGCTGGACAAGCCATTTACACCAAGCAGATTATAATATAACAATAAAAAGCTTTCATTACTGGAAAAACAGTTGAACCTACGGCACACCTGGATGAAGGGGGCAGAGTGTGGAAGCGGCGGCCTCACTCCGCCACGCTGGTGCTGAGCCCCTGGGATGGGGACAGGACCCCTCAGGGACACAGCCTAGGGTGCAGGGTGGGATAAACGAGGAATAACGCCTCTAACATCAGTCTGCCTGGACGCCAGTCTGTGCCCGCTGCCCTCTGCCCAGGGGGACACCGCTGCGTGCTGCTCCTGCTGCAGGACTGCCCTGTGCCCGGTGGACTGCAGCGTCCCCCCAGCCGCTGAGAATGTCCTGACCTGGAGGAACGGGAACTCCCAGGCAGTGAACATGCACCATTTTTAAGAGCTATTGTGATTATGTAATTGGCTTCAGGCTAAACATCGATTCCTGCAGAGAAATGGGCATCCCTGGGAAAACAACCTGTAATTAATATGTTTGCCAGCCCATGCTGGTGCTGCCTTTGAATATGCTCCAGCATCAGCACCTGCTGATGGAGAGCACATGGGCTCGGTGAGCAGACACAGTGGCGTGGCGGCCTCTTCCCAGCTGCCCTGCGAGCGGCACCCAAGCTGCACTGGGCTTCCTGCGAGGGCAGGGCTGGGACGTGCCCACTCTCAGCAGCACAGCTGTGCCCTGGTCCCCACGGAGGGGATGGAGGGTGTAGGGGCAGCACCCGAAGAGCAGGTGCTGCGGGCAGGCTGCGGGCTGAGGGTGCAAGTCTGGTGCGAGGAGTGGCTGTGTGGTGGCTGGCACCAAGGCACGGCTCCACTGGCACCGTGCTTCCCAGCAGCACGGCTTGTAAATCTGAGGCTGAACAGTGTCTGGAGGGGTGGAGGAGAGCGGTGATTAACTGAGCGTGTGGAAGGCATGGCAGTCGCCCCAGCCAGATCTGCTGGGAGCAGTCATCGGGGGCTGTCATTAGCTGAGATTTACACACAGGGCTGGTGATAACTGTCTAATCTCCTCGCGCTTTGGGGATGTGCTCTGGAGGGTGCTCCGTGGATCAGGAGGGATGGGGCCTGGAGCCAGGAGCCGTTCAGCTCAGGTCAGGAGGAGCAGCACCAGGATGAGGGTCTGGCCAGCCCCAGGGGACCCGAGCCAGGCTGGGCTGCACAGGGGCCGTGGTCCCAGCCCCAGGACGGGCGCTGCCACGTGGCCCCACCGGTTCTGCTGCAGGCTCACAGACGCCCAGCTGGGACCCGCTGCCCGCTCTCGGAGACCGCTCTGCAGCCCGTGCCCCACGCGGCCCTGGGCACCGGGAGCTGGCCCAGGGCTCTCTGGCCACTCGCCTCCCCAAGCAGGGCCCTGGGAGGCGAAGGGCTCTCGAGGAGACATCTCACCCATCCCTCTGCCCAAGGCAGGCCCCGTGCCAAACCGCTTGCATTCAGTGTGTGGGAGCTGAGCTGCCGAGCCCCACAGTCAGCTGCAGCAGGGGATCAAACAGCTATGGACCTGCTGGACATCTACTGGCCCTGTATAATGTATATAATGTACCGCACCTCTGCCTGTGATAAGAAGCACAGTCAGAGACAGTTCGTTATTTAATGGCCCTTCCCAAGAAGGGGAATGAGGGTGGTGAGAGCGGCTGTATTGCCTCATTCTGCAGATCTAGGCACAAGCCTTGTCTGAAACATTTACTTATCCCTGTGAAAGTGCTCGGGATGCCCCGGTGCAGCTGGAGTGATGCTACTGGGTCTGCGCTGTGCAGAGCACCTTGTAGCTGCTGGTGAAGCACATCTGCGGGTATTTAGGAGTAGCAATTCCCTGGCAGAGCTGAATAATGTCATCAGCTGTTGAACACGTGTCAGATGACCTTTCCCTGCACTCTCCACGAAATCCCATTAATCAGAAGAGCAGAGCAGAGCTAAGAACTCTTTAACAAAATTATTGTAATCTCTGGGTTTCTCATTCATCATGCAGCAGCTCAGCAGCCTCCGTACTCCCTGTGGGTGTTAGAGGATCCCCCAGTCTTTGCTTCGAAACACCCTTCCCCTTTCTTTTTCTGTCCTTCAGCTTGACAGACTTGTGGTTCCTTTGCCTATTAGAGCTTTGCAAATCCCCACTCACTGGGCTTGCAGGTTTGCTCATTCTTAGCGGGCACCTTATGGCACCTTCCCAAATCGCTGGTAGAGCGGCAAGAGCTGTGGGGGGCTGCGAGCTGGCAGGTGGGGGTGACGCTGCCGTCTGTCGCTGCAGCAGAGAAGCCAGGAGGGGAGCAGAGGCACCACAGTGACCCTGTCTTGCTGGAGGGTGGCGGAACCCTCCTTACAGCAAGTGCCCGCACGTGTGCACACGCGTGTGCAAGGATGTCCTCTCAGCTCCGGTGCAGCTGCCCCGGCCCGTGGGGGTATGCTGCATGTGGGGCTGCGGTGCTGAGGCTGCCTGGCACTGCGGGACCCCCGGCCTCGCAGGCGGCTGCGGGGCTCCGGCTAAAGCACTTTGCAGAGTCCCTGGTGAGCTGGTGGCTCGTGGCAGGGCATGCTGAGCTCCTTGGTCATGGCTGATTTGAGCTGACTTGGGTCGGTGAACCAGAGCCACCTCTGAATATTCCCACTTTAATCAGGCTGTCCTCTGGGAAAGGGGCTTGTCAAAGTTGGTATTTTTTCCGCAAGATGAAAGAACAAATATGTAAATGAGAGGCAGAGAGAGAGAGAGATGGATCAGATTTACAGCTGTGATCAGCTGCCTGGCATGGAAATTCCCAGGAAGGCTTTTGCCTGGAGCACGCTCAGACAAGTGGCTGGTAACCCCAGGGTCCACAGGACCTGTAAGCACCCCGCGCTCCTGACAGGGAGATGCGAGGCTGAATTAGCCCTTTTCCCCAGGAAAACATGAGTGCTGCTGGCTGCTGCTGGCACTGGCTGTCTCAGGAACAGGGAAACATGAGCTGTTCATGGCAAACAGGCATGTTGCTGCCCAAGCACCAGGGCACGCAGCTCCGTGTTGCCAGCGGGCCCCGGTCCCGTGCCGTGCTGTCAGTGCTGGGCCGGGCTGGGGACCTCCTTCCCTCACCGGCAGCAGTGTGAGCATCCTCAGTCGCAGCTCCTGCACGCGCTCATTTAACATGTGACAGTGCTGAATCCCTCAGATGTGTGCACGGATCTGGCGCCTTTGATTTGAGGAGCCTGAGCTTGTCCTGGTGTTTCTAATGAGGGTGTGCTTAAAAGCAATAGGATCTGGACTGCTGGCTGATGCTGTATTTCCAAACTAACAAGAAAAGGAGATCAGCTGAGTTAACTATTTGCCTTTTCAAAGCTTTGCAAGCAACAAAACACGGGTCAAATGCAGACAGGAATAATTCTGGCCGGAGCTTGCCTATTGCCCACGCAGGGAGCGCGGGGGCAGCTCTGCCCAGGGCCCCGCCGGTGCCCGGTGCGTGGCGGTGATGGGTGACAGGCAGGCAGGGTGGGAGCTCTGCCACGGCCATGGCAGCTCCCATCCCACCTCCGACGCCCTCCCGTGCACGGCTGCTGGCGGCTTAGCCACCGACGCTGCCTCGCGCCCCCGCTGCCACGGCCCCTCTCCTCCCACGGGCAGGGGATGTCTCCAGCCCTGCAGCGGCTCCACCCAGAGCCCCCAGCACTGCATGGCTGCTGCCCTGGTGAGGAACCCAAACTTCCCTTCCTGGGCAAAGATCTTCCTTGGTCGTTGGTAATCACGAATCAGGACAAAGTAAAATTTCAGATACCTTGTGGACTGGACAGTTGGGGAGAAAGTGAGTTCAGAGGCTGCGGAAGGATCCCACTGGAACATTTCAGCAGGGTAATGTGAACATGACGCTGTCTGGTAGAAGAGAAATTACTGCAGGAAAGCTGGAACAAAACAATGAGGGAGAACTGTAATGAAAGGTGGCATTTATACTTCAAATCATTTCCAGTTTTTCTGCTGAGAGTTTCATCAGTGCTGACACTTTCCTTCAGAACACCTCAGCATCAGCGAGCCAGGGCTGGCGGTGGGAGGTATTTGGCCGAGAGGGTCTCGACCATCTCTGGTGGCAGTGCCAGCCGACACTGCCGGTGTGCTTCGCCCCCAAAGGGAGGGGGCCGCCTCCTGCCGGCTCCTGCCACCCTCCCAGCCAGCCTGGTGTGGCAGCTCCCTGCCCTCGGTTTTGGCGGGTTTGAGCCCCCAGTGAGCAGGGCTCTGGGGACGGGGCTGCGCTGCCGGTTTGCCCAGCTCCGCTCTCGGGCACCGCAGGCCATGGTGGGCACGTGACTCCAGCGGCCCCTGATCTCCCTGCTGCCTTGCTGGCCAGGGCAGAGCTGCTTTCTAGGCAGGTCTCTACCCCAGGACTAGCTGCTCCTTTGGCTGCGACTGCAGGATCCCAGAGCTGCTAATTACCGGCTCCAGCCTGGCTCTGCCTTTTAATCCATGCAACATCTCGAAGAATTAATTTTCAGCTGTAGAGCAGCATTCAGAAATATCCCCCTGGCATCTCCCTTTTCAGTAACTCCCAGCTTGCAAGGTCTGTACTTAATTAGTGAGTTAAATACTCCAGAGTTCAGACTGGCTTGTTGTAACTCAAGTCGTCTCATGCTGCGGTGTCCCTGCAGACACCCCCAAGCACAGAGGATGGCACTGGGCTCACGGCAGGGCTGAGCTGAAAGCTTGGGGAGCTGACGGCGGGATGGACGCCCCTCGCCCAGACTGCACGCTGCAGGCAGGCATCAACCTGGCGTGGCCCTTGCTCCCTGCCGTTGGCTCTGCCAGCACAGGGAGGCCTCTCGCACACTGAATTACAGACACGGGGGGATCAGGAGCAGGGAGTAGCCTTTCTAGCGATGATTTTTAGCCCCCTCCCAGAGAGTGGCAAAGATGAACCGAGTGGTCTCACATCCCACCTCCCACCCCACACCTGGCTCTGGTCCCGGAGCAAAGGGCAGGGTGAGCAGCCCGCCAGGCACCGGTGGCACCGGAGCAGTCAGTATTTCCAGGGTTCAGAGCAAGAAGGCAGTTGCTGTGACAGGGGTGATTGCTTCAGCACCGAACCGAGTCCCTGTGAGGTGCCACTGTCCCCGCGCAGGCTGCAGCCCGGGGCTGGGCTCTGTGGCCATGCCGACCCACACCGCAGAGCTGCTCAGCCCTCGGTTCGCTTGGACGCAGCGGGAGAGCCATGGCCCCGTGGGGAGGAACGGGTGACCAAGGGGAGATGGGAACTTCCCGGGACACAAGCCCCGCTCTGAGGGCTGGGGGAAGGTGCGAAGCGGTGGGAGCAGCGTGGCCCTGCGCACCGTATTTGCCTAGCCAAGCCAGCAGAAGAGCGGAAAGCGAAGGACAGGTAAGTCACAGGACCCATGGAGTGAAACACCGACAAGTCAAATCCAGCAATTTTAAAAAGCATCTATCACAGCAGAGCAGTCTGAACTCCAGCCCCAGTGAAGACCACTTCTTCATGAGTAATCACTAGGTATAAGTACAGCACATTAATAATGCACATATTGATTGGCTCCAATGCTGTGCCACATACGTGCTGAAATCAATAATCCTGCATAAGTACATGTACCACAAAACTTTCAAGAAATACCACCCCTACACTTTAGCACAACACTGGGCTGTCACCTCCTAAATTTATTAATTGACAACGCTCCCATCACACCCGCCTCCAGCACTGGCCCTTCCCGCACCGGCAGAGACCCCCCTCTGCCCCCCGTTGCCAGCATGAGCTCCTGCATGAGCCCCTGTGCGAGCATGACGCTGCCTCCGAGCCTGGCCTTGCCCCCAGTTCAGGGGAAAGGAGCCCACTGATCACAGACACTGAGTCTGGGGACGTGGAGAGAAGCAGGAGTGGGGCGTGGGGATGCGTCTGCAGGTGCAAAGCGTGTGACACGCTTAAACATGGATGCAAATGGCTGCGCCGTGAGGAGCAGCGGATGAGATGAGCTCCGTGGACCACATAGTTCAACAGTTTATTTCAGGGCTGTTAAACACTGTTTTACATAGTTATTAAATTGAAGACAGTTTCTTCCTATGAAAGTGTATCAGCGATTACTCTGCCTGACAAGCAGCTGCCGTTGGCTGGAAGTGGCGTCTCACTTGCAGCACTTGCATTTTCCGTATTACCCTGCGATGCTGCTGCTCAAGCCGCTCAGCAACAGCCAGGAGCGCTCGGAAGCAATGGCTGAAGGGACGATTTAGGAAAAAACCATCACGATGATCCCAGCACCAGGGTGCTGTATTCTGCGTGCCCGACGTGGCAGCTCTGATTGATGAGTCCTGCACTTCAATCTGTTCAGAGTTAGGCAATGGCAATCATTTTTTTCAAACCTTGTCATATATAAAAGCAATTGAGTCAGCAGGCACCAGTTGTCTGGCACAAGAAGACATATTTTTACAAGGTTTTGCAGAAGGTCTATAAAAGTTTGTTCTTTCTTTAAAAAATAAGTACAGATATGTCAACGCCTCTCTGAAAAAAACCAGAAAAAAATTAAACTTGCAAATTGAAACATTACGTCTGCAAAAGATGTGCTTAAAGAGCCTTTTTATCGCTCATATTAAATGACAAGGATTTTGTGTATAAACTGCGTTTCAGGCCAATGCCTTTGGAAAACTGGGAATATCCCTGATAGTTCTGGTCCCAGATTGTGAAAACACTGCTGTTGCTGTATGCTTTTTCCTGCAGAGGAGAGCAGATGGGCTTGGGTGCCCAAGAGCAAGTGCCGGAGCTCTGGCGCACCCGCCGGGGTCCCCCCGGCTACCCCAGGCAGCAGGACCAGCAATTCTTGCTCTGACAGGGCTGGGGGAGCTGCAAAGCTGCTGGTGCCCCCCAGTTTGGTGGCAATGGCCAGCAAGGCGGGGACAGCCAGCCAGAGGCAGAGCTGGTGTCAGCACCGTGGTGGCACTGTGACGCCCTGGATCCATAAGGAATCCCCTCACCCCTCGCCCCCCCTCCTCTTTATCTAGTGAGGATATATCAAGCTGTAGCCCTGTATGTAGTACTGAATCGTGGACAGACCGGCTGGGATTCCCGCCAGGGATCGGAGCAAGAGCCAAGATGGAGAGCATCACTGCTTGGCTTGTACTGCACCCAGCAGCACCCCAAAGGAGGCGCCAGGGTGGCTCTGCCGTGCTGGTCCCACAGGGGCCCGCGGCTGCCGGCATCGGTTCATTACCACTGGTTGCTCAGCGGTTGTTGGAGCTGTAGGAAACGCCAACATGAATCTGCAGCTATGGATTTTTTTTGACAGAAGCTGACCCCTCGGGGTTGCTGTTCATTACGTGTTCAAGAAGGAGCTACTGTAGTTATAGCAAATCTTTTTATAATGATCGTTCATTGTAGATGTAGAGTATTAATTATCAGGGGGTATTAAAAAAAGCATTAGCCCTCTGACCCTGGGAGATGCACACGGGCTTTTCAAGTGTCTCCCTCAGATCTATCAGGGCCACAGGCTGTTCATCAGGGCAGGGATGGGCTCTGCAGGTAATGGGTGCTGGCACTGCTCATTTGTGGAGCTGAGCTTCCACGACGGGGGCCATCCTCGCCGGAAGCCCCTTGCCCTGTGCAGAGCAGCAGTGCCCCCCTGCTCCTGGCAGCCCCTCGGGACCAGGCTGCGCTCAGCACCCTTTGGGATCGCCTGACTCCCCTGCCCCACTGCAGCCAAAATCTGCCTGGGGGCAGAGACCGCTGAGCCCAGGGACCCTCCCTGCCCATCTGCCCTGGGGAGGAGGTGATGGGCACCGTCAGGCTGGGACGGCTCCGGCTGCGGAGGACCAGCCCTGCGCGCCCCTCGGCCCCCGGCTGCCCATGGCATGTGGCTTCAGTAGTGCAGGAACACCTCTGGCAGCCCCGCACGCCTCCCACCTGGACACGCTTATTCTGTGCTTGAAATGCATGTTAAAAATTTGTCTTCACCTTCATTAATGCCAGAACTTATTGCAGAAGAGAGAATTTCCTTATTTTAAAAAACCTATAGGTGGAACACAAGCAAATTGCTAGCTTTTACTAGCATATAAACTGGAAAAAAACCTTTGAGATACATCTACATTACACTAAACTGCATCCATAATTCATACCTAAAGGAGAAATTTTTAGCTCCCTCAGAGGTTTGCTGGTATCTATTATTGATGGGACCATGTTAGGCAACAATAGGCTCCCTCTTACTCACACGCCATTTACTGGTTGAGTCAGGCTGCAGCACCTCCGCTCAGCAGCATGAGCTCTCGATTAGATTTTTGCAAGGATTTGGAAGGGATTTAGTTAAGAAGCTGAAGCGATGTGGACTGAGTGAGTTGGGAGAGTATTTCTAGAGGGATTCCCGCTCCCGGTGGTTAATCAATAGATCAGGAACACAAAAGACACTCAGAACAATTAGTTTCTATTCAGATCTCCGAGAGCAGCATTTGCTCAGCAAAACTCTGGGGATACAAGCGTCTTCTGAACTGGGAATGTCCTAATCCGTTAATCGCGGTGACCAGAGGGCGGGTGGCCTGCAGTGGAGCGGAGGGGCTCGGGGCAGAATCACGGAGCATTTAACTGTGCATAATGCAGGCAGGTCTCAGCTCCCTGCCTGGCAAGTAATTACCGCCGTGATTGCACCATTTGCAGACCTTTCAGAGCCAGCTGGATGAAGCCCAAGTGCTGCAGGGAGCAATTGTCCCCTGCGTCCCTGGGTTTTGGGCCGACGCGGGTGGCTGGATGCCGGCATCTCCCTCCGGGGAGGTCCCAGGTCGGCATCTGGACCTGGGGCTGCTTGGGAGCCCAGAGCTGCTGAGAGCCCGAGAGCCTGCGGCCGGGCACTGCTGGGCTGCCTGGCAAGGGCTGCGACCGTCCCCAGCCCCTGCCGCATGGGGCGGCCCCACGGGGCGAGGATGCACCAGCCCTGCACCCCTCAGGGTGGTCTGAAAAGGCTGGGGAGGGATTGCACGGACTCTAAACTGGGAGCATTGGCACCGCCAACCCCAACCCCTCTCTCCCTCCTTTCCCAAATGCAAAATTTAGCCAAAACATTCCTAAAGCAGCTCTGCGACTGGCAAAGAGCAAGAGAGATGGTTTGTGAAAATGCCTGTGAAATTTGCTTTTCTTTTAAAATTTTTTAGATTTTTTTTTAGGTCAGTCAAAACCAAAAATCAAATAGATATTGAAAAGTGCCCCACCGTTATGGGGCACTTTGCCTCCACAAACAGAAACAGGGCAACTCTGGCCCCTGCGAGCCAAGGCAGGGACAGAGTCGGGGGACAGTCCCACGGCTAGGGCCGAGCCATGCTCTAGGAAACTGAAATCCCTACTCCAGTGCTTGGGTGAAAGGGAATGTTTGGGAAGAAGGTGAACAGACAGCAGTTCTCATCATGATTATAAATTAAAGAGATGTGTCTAGCGCATGCACGTATTTACACAGCACGTAGCAGTTAGCTTAAATCTAAGATAAAGGTTGCTGTTAACATAAAAATCCCATCCTTCCCAACCCATCAATTCTGAATTGAATGAGATCCAGGAACCACAATGCAAATCTCAGGGCTACAAATCTCACTGACATTATGTTTTGTTCCACAAACAGATGCAAAGCCAAGTATAAAACCACAAAACAATCCTTATCTGACAGATTTCTCTTTGATTAGCTTTTAATTGCTCATAAAGATTTGGGTGGTCTACGTCTTTTCTGCATGGCAGAGGAGCAGCATCCCCGCAGGGCTGTGGTGGTGTCCAGCCAGCAAACCCAGGCTCTTCCTGGAAAGCAGCGGTCCCACTGCCGGGAGAGCTCTGCCCGCTCAGCCCGCCTTGGGTGCTGCTCTCTGGCTTGGGTGCTTCCCTCTGGTGTGGGTGCTTCTCTCCACACCTCCCCCTCCCCGGTTTATTTCAGTGTTGGTTAGAGACAGTCAGCGAGGATGGAAACAAATGATTGCTGAAGGAGCTGCAAAGCAAAATCTTTATGGAACAAAACACATCAATCGTGGCTCAGAGCCAAGGTAGTTATTGCAGAATTTCCCCGGCATTACCCAGATCTGAGGGATTACAATTTGCCTCCATTTGCTGGCTCAGCTGGAGCAGGGCGCTCAGCACCGGGGCAGAGCTGGCACCGTCTCTGCGCTCGGCAGAGGCCTCCGGGTGCTCTCTCGGCACCTGCCCTGCCCGGGTGAGCCGGGCCCTCTGGGGTGCTGCACCGCGGGCGCAGGCACGGCGGCTGCTGGCCGGGAGCGGTTGGGATGCAGACACCGGCCGCCCTGCTCTGGGTGTGCGGGCAGCAGACCCCTCCGTGCCAGCACTGCTGGCAGTGCCCACCCTCACAAGCTGCAGGGAGGCGGATGCTCATTTCCTCCTCGCTCCTGGAGCGAGCACCAGGATTAGCAGAGACTGAGCATGTCAGGGGTCCCATGTTATTGTTTACGAGAGGTTTGCATGAAATCTTAGGAATTACAAAGTAGTCATATCATTTAATCCTCTTTAATGAGGTTTGGGGATTTATGGGCCAGACATATTCATTTGCAGCTCGCACAATTAACCTTGGTTAACCTATAAAGAAAACTTCGGGATAAGTTTAACTTCTCCAATTATTAAAGCCAGGGATTGAAAGAGCAGCAGGCAGCCCACGGTGCCCCAGCTCGCTCACGTTATTAAGTATCATGTACAGAGAAGCCAGCAGCATCCTGCGCGTTAGGAGCAGTCCTGCCTCCCAGCTGTGTACGTGCTTGTGTACACTCGTTCTCTGACAGTTTATCCAGGGATTAAGTGTCTGCGCTGAGCAGTGGCAGAGCCCGGCCAGGCTGCTGGGCCAGGAGCAGTGTTTGCTTGCACAGGGTGCCCCCCCGATGGGGCTCAGCGGCCGGTCCATGGGCAGCTGCTCCTCTCCTCCCAAAGAGGCACAACAGGCTCCCGCTGCCCGGCCGCACTCTGCTCTCCAGCCAGGCCCCTCACCGCTCCCTGCGCAGCCCCGGCTCCATGGCTCCCCATGCCCCCATGGCTCCCTGTGCCCCTGCACCCCTCCTGCGGCCGCGGGGCTGCTCCCCACATTGGGGCTGCCACTTGGCACCCGCTGCAGCCAGGGCCGTGCTCAGCCAGAAGCCACAGCAGGGACGGCCTCGGTCCTGGGAAAGGGGCCGACCGGGAGCGAATGCCACCTGGGAGCCCCAGCGGACATCACTGCTGTGGCTGGAAGCCGTTCATGGAGACAGCAGTAATGGCACAGGGTGCTCGGCTGCCAGCAGCGTGGGAAGGCAGCAAGACCTCCTCTCCTGGGGAACAGCAAGGACACAGGGCACGGACGGCACAGGGTCCGGGGTGACGGGAGCAGTACCTTGTCCTGGACCCCGGCTTTGCTGCAGCGCTGATGGCCCTGAGGAGCCACCCGGAGCTCTTGAGCGCAAGGGGGTCCCCGCGCCCCGGCTGTGGAGTCCTGGGCTCCTCTGCCTCCAGCCCCCAGCAGTGCCCGTGCTGGTGGCAGCAGTTGGGGCAGCGCAGCCGGTGTCTCAGCCGGCACCCGATGCATTGGGAGGACAAAGCAAAGCTGCGGCACACCACGGCACAGCAAGGCGTGCGGCGCGTGGGAGGGGAGAGCCCTCAGCATGAGAGGGAACACCTGGGCAGTGTCCCCAGCTGGCGGTGACATCTGGGCAGTGCTGCCAGCCTTTTAAAGTTCTCGTTATTCCACAATAAATCAGTATGGTAATTTCTCTCTGCAATAAAGCCCCTACTCCCGTTGCAAGTTCTCATAAGCGGCACCTCGATCTTTCTGTGCTCTTTGCTCTTTATTACCTTTCAATGACTTAAGCCCCTGAACTGAATAACTTCATCAAGGTGTCAACCTAAACAGATTTTTCCCTATAATGGCCCAACTCTCACAGGTTCTTAATGAAAAATATTGATTCCGAAGGATTAGTTGCAGATTTATGTGGTGGATGCTGATCCCTCTGTCACCTGATACCTTATCAGTGGATGAAGGAACTGATCCTCCCTGCATGGTTTTAAAAAAGCAATCACAGACTGTGTCAAGCAGGAGCTTATTCCCAGAGAAATGCATATAATGCTGTGTCTGGATCAGATACGATGCTTAACAGATAGCTAATAGCGGGGGCTGAGGAACAGCCAGCATGGCCAGGCCAGTTTGCATCTCCCTGCCCGGTGTGTCTGGGCAGAGCCGGCATTGCTGGCAGCCGGCGCTGGTCCCGCTCCTGAGGGGCATGGCACGACCTTGGGCGCAGGAGGGCTGGGGTCCCACAGCGGCCACCTCTGCTCTGGTTCCTCGCTGGCCTGGCAGGTCACATCTTCTCCTGGGCAGAACAGATCTGAGCTGTGGCCCACAGGGCTGTGAAAGCAGCACCTCTGGCAGCCCCACATGGCATGAATTTGCCGGGTCTCAGCGCACCCCATGCAGTCGTGCTGTCCTGTCCCTCTGCAGCCCCAGAGCTGCTTGCACGGCACCACAAACAGCCCCGTGTTCCTCATCTCCCCCTTTGCCTCTGGGAAGAGGGTGGGACTGGTCCTTAACATCCCAACCAACCCCTCTGCTCCCCGCAGAACCCAGCTACGGCTCCTTCGGTACCATCTAAAGGAGGGTCCGACGCGCACGAGTGTGTGGGAGGGAAGGGCTGCTTGTGACAGGTGAAGGAAAAGCAGTCTCTGCAAGGGCAGGAGCTCCTTGATCCTGTGTGGGGCTCACCTTGCTGGCCACTGCCAGCCACAAGCATCCCACACCACAGCCCTCAGCTTCAGCCGGGCACCTCCCGTGGGCTGGGTGGCTCCGGGGCCGAGGGGGCAGAGCCCTGTCCTGCCTCCTGCTCTGGGCTGCAGAGGAGATTTAACACAGGGAAAAGCTCCCTTCCCTTGGAGACGGCTGGAGGGCTGGCAGGCAGCACTGTGTGTGCAGGGCAGCGACAGAAAGCCGCTGGCATGGCCCCAAACTGATCTGTGTTACATCGCCCGCCAGCAATTCTGGGTTGATCGTTCGCTCTAAAGACCGTCATGAGCTTCAGTCTATGAGCTGGCGGATTATACGACACATCAGAGATAAATGCTGATGAGTGGATCCTCTGCCAGGAAACCCTGGGCTGTACCGCACTGTGCCGATGCACCGATAGCACCCTGGTGGGTCCTGCCCGCTCCCTTGGAGGCTCCCGAAGCCCAGCAGCACCCACTGCCGGAGGCAGCACCCAGCAGCAGCCAGGGCCATGCAGTGCATCCCCAGCCTGCAGGAGCCTCCCCCTGCCCAGGCTGGCAGGGACCCTCCCAGCACCCACGGGGACATGCTGCAGCCGCCCCACCAGCAGGTCCCAGGGCAGGGACTGGCCCCCCCAGTCCCCTGGGAGCAGGTAATCAGGTCTGCAGGGCTTTCGGGCGTGTGCGGTGGTGGAGACACTGGCAGCAACAGCATTTAGTGGCAGCCACACATCCGATTATTAATCTTTCTTTCCTCCCTTCAGAAACTTGCAGCTGAAATTAGTACATAAATTACAGCCTGGACTGAGGCGTTATAAATAATAGCAGAAGGGCTTTGATTATTTACATTTTTATGGAATCTGAACTGATCAAATACATAGAAGTCACCAGGAACATGGGAGAATTATGTCGTGTTCAGACATGATTTAAAGGCCACGCAAGAGGGACTCCTCCACGAGAAGTGATCAGGCAGGGCTGGTCACTCTGAACCAGATGAGCGATGTACAAACACCACAAAATAAACCTCAGTCCTTTGAAACTTCGGAAAGAGAAGAGGAAGCAATGACTGCCCGTGACATCAGCCCCTCAAACACCCCTTTGTCTCCCCGCCGTTTTCTGGGTGCAGTAATGAATGTTTTGGCAACAGCCTTGCTCAAAATCTAATAAAATTATTCAGGATTCTGTGAGGAGCCTTGGAAATAGAGGCTGTCCTACAGCAGCAGTGTGCAACTATGGCAGCAGAGCTCTGCGTTTTGGGTTGATTTAAAACCTCATTCGTTTTTCATTAGCTCAGAATTGCTGCAGACGAAGGTTCATTTTTACTACGTGCATGGAACGCGAACGAAAATCGAGATTTTGTTTCTTCCATTTACCTAGTATATGAAGTCACCCAATTTAAGGATGAAAGAAGTTATTTACTTCCAGTCACCCAAACATGACTGAGAGCAGGTATATCCCTTCCTCGCTATCAAATGACTTCCATATTGCTCATCCCAATAAGCTGTTCACCCCCCTGCCCGCAGCTGGTCCTGCCAGGCAGCACTGCTGCAGCCTCACCCCCCCCGCCAGGTCTCTGCTCGCACCCCGGGGTGCTGGGGACAGAGATGCTCCTGGTTTCTCCCTGCCTGGCAGGGCCCTTGGATGATGGGCTCAGCATCACTCTGGGCAATGCAGCCTTCCTGCCTCGGGGCAGTCCTGCCCAGAGGAGGGATGCAATCAGCCTGCTCCGGAGGGATGCCATCCACCTGCCCTGCACGGATGAGATCCACCTGCACTAAGGGATGTGATCCACCTGCCCTGAGGGGATGCAATCCACCTGCCCTGTGGGGATGCAATCTGCTCTTGCCCAGCTGGTCTTCATCCAGGGCATCTGTGCCGGCAGCTCAGGGCGGGATAAACGGCGCCTGCAGTACATCATACCCATTGAGCAGGTCCTGCAGTGAGCAACGTGGTACAGCGTCCTGCAGCCCTGCCACCACCCGCCGCCCGTGGCCACCTGCGGGAGAGGTGAGCGTCCCACCAGCTACCGAGGACGGCAGCAGGCAGAAGTTGCCCATGCCAGGAGGCAGAGCTGGCAGAGCTCCCCAAAAAGGGGTGTGGAGGCCCCACACCCACCCATCACCCTGGCACACGGCCAGCACCAGTGCACCGTCCCCACCACAGTGGCCCCACATGTCAGCCACCCCCCAGCCCCCTCCCCGCACCCAGTGCAGCCGAAGCACTCCTTCCCTCCCCCAGAGCAAGGAGCCTGTTTCGGGCTGGGTTGCTCTTCTTTCTGATTTTGTAATTTACATGATAATCACACTCCATTCACATTTCCAATTACTTCACCATGCAGGGTAGAAAAAAACTATTCCACTGATTAAAACCGCAATAATTAAAATTGAGACTTTGTGCTGTTTCTGCCTTTTAAACATTTTACAAACTCTCCCCCAAATTCCTAATTTCAAAGCTCCCGTCAGGGTTCCAATTTCATGGCTAATTTGTAGAGCCATCGCCTGTGCAACCGTCAGCGCTGCAGGCGCGGGGCCGGGCAGTGGGCAGGCAGCCCCAGCGGCCGGGGCATTCCCACAGCTCACCTCCTGCGGTTATGTATTTCTTATTTCTTCACTTTTGCATTATTATTCTGCAAGCATCGGGTGTTTGTCAGCATGCCGGGCAGGAGGGGGGCTTGAGGGGCCTGCTCGTTTCCCACCCACCCCCATTTCACCTGCTCTCAGGCAGCCAAGCCCCCCCCAGTCCCTTCCCCCTGCTGGGGTCCCAGCCCTGCCTGTCCCCTGCCAGGTGCCGGCACAGTCCCCCTCTGCCATGCAGCCCCTCCACGGCAGCCACCCACCCACTGCCGAGCCCGTCCCCGCCTGGCAGGCACGTGGAGCTGCTGCTAATTCCCAAATCGGTGGAAATGGCTTGAACTGTAACCACAGAAAGCTCTTTTCCAGCTACCTACCTAAGCAGTGAGACCGTAATGCAGTTTTATTCTGATTTTTCCTCCCAGTCTGGGTTTGCCCACCAAATTCTTCCCTGAAAGTTGGGTGCAGCCTGGGCCCAGATATGCCCTTTGCTTCTAATGGAAAAAGGAGTAGAAAAGCAACATACATTTTGTATGCAAGAATAAATGAGAATGGATTTTAATTACTTCTAATTGAGTCTCCAGAATTCAGACAACTTCCAAATTAACACCAATTAACATAGTATATTCGATATCCCATAACATTTAATTAAACTTCTTAAAATAAGATCTGTAAAGCTCCCCTCCAAGTTTCGCAGAGGTGATCCCATCGGATGCCGCACCTTAAAGGTATTTAAATAAAATCCTTATAAAAGCAGCAGTTTCAGACCTTACTGCAGGGAAGCACACAAGCACAGCAGAGGTGATCTTCAGGTACCGCTGTTAATAAACTGGGCTGATTAATCAGCCCACGCGCATCGAGCGGGTGTATCAGGACAGGCAGAGAGTGTCTCCCATGGCGCTGCCTGGGCGCTGGGGAGGTCCCATGCGGCTGCCAGCTCCTGCCGGCTCCCCCCACCCTCACTGGGAGCCAGCAAGCGCCAGCGCCGGTGCAGCAGCGCTGCCTTCATGGCGGGGCTCGGCGGAGGTTGCCGGGAGAATGCAGTGGGGCGAGGAGCTGCAGGGCAGGTGAACTCGCCTTTGTTCCCCCCAGGCCCCTGGGGCTCAGGCACCCAAGTACGGGGTGCCAGGCGGACACCATCACCACTGCCTGGAGACTGCCCCGGGTGCTGGAAAGTGACAGGAGGGCCCATTTCAGCTCGAGCCCAGTTCAGCGTTTAGCTCACGGCCAGGGTGCCCATGCATGGGTCTGCCAGCCACACGCACGCTGCCGGGGCTGCTGGCTGCATCCTGGGCATGACGTGAGCTCGCTGGGTGGGGGCACCCGGCATGTTGCCCAGGCACGGATATACGTCCCCTCCAGTTCCTCATTTATTATATGACATCGCTTGAACGCTCTCCTTCCTCATGGCATAAGCCAATTACGCAAGACCAACAAACAAGACGCGGCTTTGGAAGTAAGTACCTGGTTGGGAGCCCGCTGAATAACTGCTAAAAATTGGTATTTTTCTGGTTGTCACCATCACGGATCACAGCCCTTATAATTTGCTACCTGCAGCTCTCTGCTGGATGCACATTTCTTGTCCCTAACCTGCATCTAAGACAGAATCCAGCTGTGCAAAATCATATTTCACTTTATTTAGTGTCATGGAAACCTTTGCCTAGACAACAAAGGCACAATGCCAGCCCGGTGCAAGGAGCTCAGCTCTGGTGCGGACTCAAGCCGTGGGGAAAGTGTGGTGAGTCACTGCCTGCTGCCCCCACGCCGCCCTCGGCGCCTTGCTCAGCCCCTGGCCACGGCACGAGCCCCTGTGCCGCTTGAGTCGCGCCAGTGAGCCAGCCCAGCGCCTGGGCTTCGGGGGCTGCCGGCCAAAATGGGGGCACCTCCATCTGCTGGGCGCCTGCCCCCCTGGGCACTGAGCTGTCGCTTGGGGACCCTTGCAGTGCTTGTGCCACCCATGCTCTGGGGTCTCCCCATGGGTCTCCTCCTGGCCTTGGTGGCTGGCCAGGAGGTTTGTGGGGCCCCAGCCCCCCGAGGCACGCTCCATCAGTGAGGCTGCCAGAACCCAGGGTGTAAGGGGAGGAAAAGAGAAGCCTATAAATAACAGGTAACGGAGGCAGCCATGGGTTCTGGGAAAGGCCTAGCATCCATAACAAATAAATTATAAAAACCTGATGAACTAATACACAGCCTCCCCTCCACTCTGCCAGGCTGCTGACCTCCAGCTCTCTACCGCGGCAAAGTGCCAGGAGACAAAAATAGCAAAAAACGCCAATTAAATATTAAAACTCACAAATGTAATGCAGAGCAGGAGAGGGGAAGGGGGCATGCGTCAGCTCCAAAGGCAGGGCTGAGCGCTCGACCCAGCGTGAATGGGTTTTCACCATCTGCAAGTAATAAGGATGATTTGTATTGGAGATTAAAGAAGAGCTTCCAAGCTCATTTATAATGAAAACATTCGATGCTAATGACAGTGTTAAGGATGCGATGGAAATCTACCTACCTTTGGGGTTTCTTGCACACTTACTCCTGACATTTGTCTGCTTTGCAATTCCTCTGTGCCTGAATTTGCTCCTCAGGTGCCGGAGGCAGCAGACAAGGAATGGGGAGAGACGCACCGCGCCTCCTGACCACCCACCGCATCTCCCGCACCCCAGGGACCTCCTGCCCCCCCCAGGGAGCTCCTGCCCTCCCAGGGACCTCCTGCCCCCCTCAGGGAGCTCCTGCCCACCCAGGGACCTCCTGCCCCCCTCAGGGACCTCCTGCCCTCCCAGGGACCTCCTGCCCCCCTCAGGGAGCTCCTGCCCTCCCAGGGACCTCCTGCCCCCCTCAGGGACCTCCTGCCCTCCCAGGGACCTCCTGCCCCCCTCAGGGAGCTCCTGCCCACCCAGGGACCCCCTGCCCCCCTCAGGGACCTCCTGCCCTCCCAGGGACCTCCTGCCCCCCCAGGGAGCTCCTGCCCACCCAAGGACCTCTTGCCCCCCAGGCAGCTCCTCGCAGCCCTTCCCCTTCCTGCAGCTGGCTCAGCCTCGCTCAAGGAGCCATATACAGAGGCGGCACTGCCTACCCGAGCAGGGCCGAGTGGTGAGTGTGCCAGCCGGCACAGCCCGGCACCACCGCCAGCAGCGGCCGCAGATCCGCCAGGGGACAGCGCTGGTAGAGAATCCAGCTAACTCAAAGGCTCCTCATGGAAATGAGGCTTTAATTAGGCGAGAGGGAATCATCTTCCTCAAAGACAGAAAAGAAATCAGGGCCTTTAAAAAGGGGATTTAGCTAGGACATGTGCTTATTGAACGTGGAGATCAAATCTGCTTTGAAGAAGACGCAGATGAGAAAGTTTCGCTCCCTGAGACACACAGAGCTGTAACGCCACCTCCACCTCCTGTGGAGCCTCCAGCAGCAACGCTCATGCGTGGCCCGTGGCCGCATCGCCGATGATGCCAGGGGGCGGGTGCCGCTCTGCCTGGCCGCACGAGAGCTCGGAGCCCTCCCTGGGTCTGCAGGGTGCGGGGTCGCCCTGCTCCAGCCAAGAGTGCCTGCTCCGCAGAGCAGCCCGCAGCCTCGGGGCCCAGGGACATGCCAGCAGCCAGGATCCGGCCTCTGCCAGGGCGCAGGAGACGGCACCCAGGGGAGCAGCCAGTGTGCCCACAGATGTATCTGGCTGGAGGGACCGTGGGGTCCAGTAACTCCCTGGGGATGTTCATCTTCCACAGGGGGGCTCTGCGCACCCCCCCTCGATGCCCCCAATACCACCCGCTTAACATTTAAACGAGAGGAAGAGACTGGGAAACGCTGCCCAGGACTGAATGCTGTGGGGCTCCGTGAGATGCTCGCCCACGTTTAATGCATAGACAAAGCGCTGAAACACAATAAATCAATGATTCACACTGCTCTGTGTGCAGCTTTCGCAGCACCATGCACCGTTCTGCTCCCCAAAGCTGCTGCTTGACCAGACTTCAATGGATGCTTTTCAAAGTGATTTAAAAGGTGATTTTTAAACATCACATGGTGACAAGAGAAGTACTTATGAACAAAGGCCACTGTGGGTTATTACAGAGTGCAATGAGAGAGCTTCCCTCCAGCCTCTGTCCATCCCCGCTCGACTGGGGAAGTCTGCAGGGACATTTGCAAAACTCCACTGTATATAATCTGGAGTGAGGAATGACCGTAGCTGTGTGGTGTTGCCAGTAGACCAGCACTCCCTTGGGACCCTGGGCTGGCTGGGGCGGCAGGGGATGACCCCGGCCACGCACCCCAGGGGAGGCTGGGACGGACCCACCGGGGCTGGGGCTCTGCCTGCCCGGAGCCGCTCCAGAGCCCTGGCCGCAGAGCATCCCCTAGGCAGGCAGTGCAAACTGGCAGCTCGCCCCGGCGGGCTGGGGCCCGCACCAGCCTCCCCTGCCGCCTCCCTGCCAGCCCCTGCAGCAGCCAGAGCCGTCAGGAAGGACAGACCGGGGTGGAAGGGGGGTTCTCCATGTTAAAAGGTGGCGAAGCACAATGCAAACAACAGGCAGATCAGTTTTGCGTGGCCTTTTAAAGTGTTATCACACCTCGGGAATAAGCATAAAGGTCAATATCATTAGTGTTTGAGTTCTGAATTAAATCCATTGCAATTAGCCCTGAAAAGATAACTGGAGATGCTGTTGAGATAACAGAGCAGGTATCTTCTGTAATTGATAATTACTAGGTGTAAAGACGTGTGCACTTGCTTTGAAAAGCATAATTGTTTCTCATCTGAAGAGATGGCTTTATTTTAATGGTCTGCAATTACTTTTATTTTAGACAGGCTGGTGCCAACATCTGTAGCCTCAAACCAGCCCATCTCTACAGGAAATCGCTGCAATTTGCTGCTTTCCCCCCTTACCTACTAGAGGATCTGTTTGTTGTTGTTGTTGGAAGGGACAGAACTGGGGCTGTTTTCTAAACCTCACAAGGAAATCATACACCAAAAGCACATTTGTGGGCATTTTTTTCTTGATCCAGTTCTGCGTAAGCTCCAGGTATGCCCAGGGTATTTGTAAACGAGGCTGTTTCCTGCTCCCCTCATTTGCTGAATGCTAGCTGAGAGCTAGGAGCGTGAGAGGGAGCAGGGCAAGGCACCTGAGGAAGAGGGAAACGGAGGCAGCACGCCCAGAGCCTGGTCCTGCCCCGCGCGAGGGCAGCGCCCGGCCGTGTGCGGTGGGGTGGGGCAGGGGCTCAGCCGCCCCCTCAAGCCTACAGTGGGAGTCAGGCTCCGGAGATGCGGCTGCCCAGACGCATCCCTGAGGTCTGCTTTACCTCACCCACCTCTTATAACTGAGGGCGAGAGACAAACGCCGACAAGCCCCTCCTGCCAGAAGGAGACTGCAGAGCATCCTGTGTCCAGGTGGAGGATCCCCGTATGCTTCAAGGCAGAAAAATTTCCTTTCAGTGACCTCTTGAATGCCTCCTGCTGCTTCTGCACACCAGCAACTCGCCCTGGGATGCCAATGAAGCAGGATCCTCTTTTGTCCCTTTGCTTCGCCTGGACCCTGGGCCAGGAAGGAGCACGGCACCGCTCACCCAGACGGCCATGAGGTGCAGCGGCACGTTCACCTGCGCAGCACAGACTGAGCAATTATTTCATCAGTGCTGAATGGGACTTCTGTTATCTCTGCTTTGCACTGCGACTGCCAGAGACACCGGGTCCCTGTGCAATTGCCACTTCGGCTGATAGCATCCTGATATTATGGCCCTGAACAACCGATGAGCATCGATCGTGTCATTAATGCACAGCCTGATCAGAAAGCAGGCAGGACCTGCGAAGTCTCTGCATTTCCTATAGCAAAGAGCTTATCTCCTCCGTGAGGACAGATCACAGGCGGTCGCACCGGGGAAGGAACCATTGTCCTTGCTTTCGGGTCTGCAGAGCTGCATTGCCAGCAGCAGCAGGAGTAGGAGCAGGGAGGGGTTTAGATCAACCTCCAGCTGCCCAGCACCCCGGCTTCTCCAGCTTGTGCCGTTCGCTGCCAAGCCCCGTGGGGACTGGAGCTCCGGCTGCCAGCAGGAGGGGGACAGCCCCGTGCTGCCCTCGGGCAGCTCCCTGGAGAGCGGCTGAAATACCATTAACTAGGAAAATGGCAATTTGCCTAAAGCGGGCACGCTTCATCAATGCTAAGAGGAGCCAGTTATAATTTCATAACCTTTCATGCTGTCTGATGACAGCAAATACATCTTTGTTCATTACTGCAGATACATCGGGCCCGGTGTGCTGCCCTCGGAGAGGGGGTGAGAATGGGGCAAAGGGGCTGAAACTTGCGGCCAATTAATGCTAACCCACCTGGGCACCAGGAGCTGCAGGACTGCGCTGCCGGCTGCGGGTGCGATGCTGTGTGCCAGCCCCCGCTGCAGGAGGGGGATCACGGGGTCGGGGCCGCCCCGTCCCCCAGCCCGGGACGAGGCCGGGCAGCGGCACTCCCCTTCACCCGGGAGCTGCCTGCGTGGCTGAAACAATCACCTTGAAAGCAGGGGAGAGGAGGGCATGTGCGGGTGCAGGCCCATGTGCCATGCACGTCGGCAGCAGCCTGTGGGGCTCCCAGAAATGCCAGCGCACAGAGAGGCTTTGCCAGAGGTGCCGTCGTGTGCAGAACTGCCCCGTCTGTTTGCAATGCACAGCAATCAGGTTTGATTTAAATATTTGCTCTGCTTATGCCAAATAGTTGTTCAAAATCTTTGGGGACATTAATATTTATGCATGAGTTTTGAATAAATCTGTTATGATCGAAAGGTCTCGCATAATTGTGGTTCGTTGCTGCTGTCCAGGACCCTTCAGAGCCCACACAAACTGGCAGCGGTGCCGCAGCTAGCCCGAGCACTGACCTTTGCGAGAGTGCATGCAGGGCTGTTCTCCTGTCCTGCTGTATCAGTGAAAGCAGCCAGTTGCTCTGTCACTGCACCAGGGCCCCGGGTTCTCCACGCCAGCGCCCTGCCCGCAGCTCTGCTGGTCTGTCCTGTCCCTGTCCCTGTGCCTGCCCCTGCCCCGTGGGGTGGCACACCACCCGCGAACGGCAGCAGAAGCCCTCGGGCTGGCCAGGCCCAGTGTTTCATGGTTTCTGCTCTACGCCCTTCGTGCGGCAGATGGGAGCCCGTCACCCAGCCCCTCTGCAGGCAGCTGGTGCCACATGCCAGGTGCTGACGGAGCCAGCCTGCGCACCCAGCCCTCCATCACCCTGCCCCACCGCCCCCTCCGCCGCGCAGGAACCCTGTGGGTCTGGGGCTCCAGCACCCCCGGCCAGGGTGATGCTCGGGGGCTGCAGAGGGGCCACGGCGGGATGCAGGGGGGTCGTCCAACCCATCACTGCAGTACCCAAATCATCCAGGCTGGGCTGGAGCCCTCCTCTCCCGCCGGTACCTTGGAGCTGCGCTCTTTAGCCCAGGGTAGGTTGTGATTAAAGAATGATTCATGTTTCACACGGAGGGTCCTTCCAGCAATCCGTCTCCTGAATTAGTTTCTCCTGCGCAGAGGTAAGTAAATCAGGGCAGCTGGCGGCGGGCCCGGCCGGACAGTGTCACCCAGGGGCCTCCCCCACAGGTGATGAAAGGCTGTAATCACCGCTGCGGGGGGCTGCCTCCGCCTGGCAGGGATTTATCACCGCCGTGCTGCTGACACAAACGCAGTTCGGGGAAACAGTGGCAGTGTAATTATTCTGCAAGTATAATTAGGTACAGATCTAGTGAATAAGTAATACTGAAATATATTTATTTCCCACTATTCTCCCGACTCCTGCAGCCCATTAAAATGTGTTATTATGATAATTTGTCAGGAAAATGACAACATTTATTAATGCATTAAAGTTAATTCCTAGTAAATTAGTAATTGGCTAAACAATGCCACACTCAGATTACTGCACCGGGGCTTTTAGCAAGAGAGAGAAATGCAAGAGGAAAACAATTTGTTTTCCGTGGTTTCTCCCTCTCTCCTCCGCGGCGGCTGCAGCTCAGGGAGGCTGGATGGGAGAGCACAGCCGGCGAGGCTCCCGGAGCGCCAGGGCTGCCCGGCCCCTGCACAGAGCCAAGCTGCCGCCGCTGGGCACTTGCCAGGGACTCGGGGATGGTGCCTCGGCGGGACGGAAGCCCCGGCACCCGGGCCAGGGGAGCAGAGTGCACTGGGGCGGCTGGGGAGGCTGTTTCTGAGCCTTCAAGGATGTTTTAAAACTTCCTCTGAGTGCGTGGCAGCAGGAGGCTCTGGGGAAGCTGAAGCCGAAGCTGGTTGCAGCCTAGCAGGCAGCTGCCCTCACTCCTTGGGACCTGCTGTTGATGGGGATGTGTCCAACCCTCCCACTTCTCCATTAGACACCAGGCACAAGCCCACCGCTTTTTTACCCCCTTTACATAGCTGCACAGGGAGGAGAAAAGCCGGCACCACTTGCTCAGCCCTGGCACTGCTCCTCTGTCAGCGAGCTGCCAGCACCGGGGATGCTGGGGGGCACGGGGAGCGGGGCCCAGCTGGGTGGGCGAGAGGACGGCCGGGCAGACGAGACGTCTCTTCCGCCTGCCGGGCCCACCTGGCCGTCCTGCCGCCAACAGGCCGTTAGCGCAGGAGCCGCCGGCGGAGAGTGATGGGGATGGCGGCAAAGACAGGGCCTGGGGAGATGCAGAAGTGCCCAGGCGAAGGAGAGGAGGTGGCCTGGTCACAGCCTCACCGTGCTCCCTGAGGGCTTTCCCATCCCACGGAAGCACGGCAGGATCCCAGGAGCTGGACTTGAGCAGGGGGACGACACCTCTCATCTTGGCAGTGACGGAGCGTGGGATGGCTCCTGCCACTGCCCCGCAGAGCTGGCTGAGCCGAGACCCCAGCCGAGTCCCTGCCAAGGCCCGTGGTCCCAGGGCTGTGCCCCGGCAGGCAGCCCCTTTAGCTGAGGCGGGCAGGCAAAGGCAGCATGCTGCTCCTGCGCAGAGGGGCACGGCTCTGCGGGAGCGTGGGGTGCATGCTGCCCGGGTCCCTGCTTGGGCTCCCTGGGGAGCGGCGAGGCTCGGCGGGTGGGCTGGGTCCTGCCCTCAGCTCCTTGCCCCTGCACCCACCCTGGGCACTGTGGCTGTGCCGCTGCAGCCACTTCGTCATCCCACCTCACCATCCAGGGTTAGCCGGGATCGGGCACAGCAGGGATCCCGCTGAAAGAGCTGCGGCTGCAAAGTGCTTCCTGATTCCCGAGCCCATTATGGAAAAGCCCAAACCTAGCAGACGACTGATGTATGCGCTGAAAAACCCAAAATGTTGAAACCCAGAAAATTATGTAATTTTTCATGTACACAACTGGAAATATTTATTGCAAAAGATAAATGCAAACACGCATTTGCACCGTTGCTCCTGGCTGTCTGGGCCCTTTACACTGACTGCAAATGTAATCTTAGCAGGGTTGTTTGGGATTTAAATGTTGATGTCATTTCTGTTTGAATGCAAAGAGCTTCAGCTATTTGTTAAGTCCAGCTCCTCCAACCCTGGCTTTCCATCTTGTTTATTATACAGAAAATAACAGGGTGATGTATGAGTCATCTTCCCCGGCACTGGGAAGAGAATTTCAATTACACTCTTTCTTAAAACATTCACGCAAAGTAAACTCACATTCTTAGAAACATTTGTGAAATGCAGCCAGGAGAAGACCCGGCGAGAGAGGAGCTTGCTGAGGATTCCTCTCAGCAGCACCTCAGCTTGCAGCTGCGGTTAATGAGCCTTTGAAAACAAAATGCTTTGTCTACATTTTGCTTTTCGTGCAGCTGAAACAGTTGCTTGCAACACCAAAGCGAACATTAAAGCCCCGTGTTAAGCACAGTTATCATATCCACCCACAGCGGTCCTGGAGCAAGACATCTGTGTGAACACTACCGAGCCTTTCCGCCGCTTGCTCATGCACAGACGCAGTTTCCCTCCCTCCCAGTTGGCACAGGTAAGGAAAGGCAGGCAGGCAGCGGGCCAGCCCCGCCACGGCCCCCTCCGGGCACTGCCCTCCTGCTCCCTGGCTGGGCCCAGGGGACAGGGCACTCGCAGGAGTTTTTCCTGATTTTGCCTCTTTTGCATCGTCTTCCATGTAATGCTTTTATGGTCAGAACATTTCCAGGAGCTTGCATTTTTCAGAGGTGAGGTCACAAACCTCCCCTGGCAGGCTGCTCTCTGACGTATGGCACAGATTGTCACTGAGCCTCTCGGCGGGTCCCCTTCACACCCCCCCGAAGGCATCCTCACCCGGCAGGGTCCCACGGTGGCACGCTGCACCTCGTCCCCATCTCACTTTATCCAGGACTGAGATTTCAGCCACTTCACATTGCCTAGAAAGAATACAAAATAATAACAACAACCCCCAAACGCTCTGTTGGGTTCATTTTAAGATGAGATCTGCCAGAGCTGCCCCTACTTTCCTGGCTAATTTTTCCTGCTCTGGGTTTTGTACCTCTCAGCCATGCTGCAGCTGCAACCGCGTTGGGGGACACCCTGCAGCCGTGAGCAGCAGGTGGGGTGGGACAGCCGGGTCCCTGGGGGTGGCTCCCCGGAGCACCCTGGGGTGCGACAGCCCGGTCCCTGGGGGGGTGGCTCCCTGGAGCACCCTGCTTGCTGCAGTGGGGCCGCTGGAGGAGCACACCTGCCTGTGTGGGCAGGCTCGTGCAGGCAGGAGAGCGTGCACCTGGCAGCCTCTCTCCTTGCTCCCGGGGAGGACGCAGCGGCAGGCAGGCGTGTACCGCAAGCCCAGGTGTCTACTAGCTGATTAGGAATTACATTTGACTTTACCACATAATAAAAGTTTCCACTTATGACCTTTTCTACATTTATTCCACGCGCTCCAAGATTTCATTCAGAAAGGTCATCAACAATCTTTTATCCCCAGCAGTGGCGCACAGATGCTATATTTATCATACAGAACTGGCACTCCAGGTTCAGTTGGTGCCAAACTTTGGAGACACTGAACAACTACATTGCAGAGGTGGCTGCAACGGCAAGAGCCCTCTCTTCACAAACTGCTTTTACTGGCTGCTAATTCCGCCTGCTCACTGACAAACCCATGAATCACCAGAGCATGGTGGGGACACTGGCTGAGATGGGGGAGCAAAGCAATGGGGTCGATGGCCTCGGGCATCCCATGGAGGGGCGAGCACAACGGCATGCCAGGGCTCCAGCCACTGCTGACACCTGAGCCACGTCCACCCCCTCGGATCTTCCAGATGGGAACGGGGCCTCGCTGGGGGGCTGCCAGGTCCCTGGGGAGGCTGGGGGGCAGCGGATGCCGAAGTCGATTCCACAGCCCATGCGAAGTGCCAGGGCAGGATTGCTGCTGGGGGACCACCCTCGCCCAGGCCATTCTCCGGACACCTACATAATGAAGTACCTGAACTGAAATAATGGCCTCAGCTACCTCTGTCTGCAGACTCTGAGGTCGTGAGGGATGGACACGTTGGCCCTGCTCCTCCTAATTATGAGAGTTTCACAGAGCATTAAGTTTCTAAGAGGAGACACTTTTGCAGCACACCCTATGAAATGAAGATTACTAGACTTGAAACAAGCTGCCAACTTCATTTAATTAAAACTCCTCTTGCTTTGGTGCCCAAGAAGTGGTCCTTCCCCCCAGCCCGCTCCCCGGGCACAGCTCTCGCCTCTGTACCCCCTCGCACCACCCTCGCACTTGGGAGCGGCGCGTGGTTTGTTTGGAGCCGCCTGTTGTTTTCTCCCTGGGTGCCTGTGAATCACAGACACGTCGGCTGAGCAGCCTGGAGAGCAGGACCCAATTATCCAGGCCTTGTAGCCCAGCACCTCCATGCATCACAGCCTCGGCAGCGCTCAGCCCCGGCAGCAGCTGGGAAGAGCAACAAGTACAATCAGCACCAGTTAATCGATTTCCCTTAATGAAAGTGCCAGTCACAGCCTTGGATTTGGGCTAAATAACGATTTCCTCCCTTTCCTCTTCTCTTCTTTTCATATGTGGGGGGTCATTAAACCCCCCTGAGTCAGGGCGAGATGGGGGGAGACAGGTATGAGCGAGGTTTTTAGCATTTGATGTGCAAAAAAGTTAGTGAAAAATCAGAGCTGACAAGGGACTGGGCTGCGCATCTGAAATCGCACGAGCTTTTAATTTGGTTAAAGCCAGACCGTGTCTGTGCTGTTACACCCTCGTTATCGAGTGTCTGTATTACTGAATGCACAGCCAGGACGGTGTTGCCCCAGCTGTCAGAGGTTACTGTTCTCATTAAATATCAATCCGGAGTAACCCAGGTGAACTTGGAAAGCTCATTTTTCAGTGTTGACTTAGCTAGGAAAATAAACACACAGCCTTCGGTAGGTGTTGGACAAGCAGCTCGGTGCGAAGCCGCATACAGCCTCTCCCTTGTTTAAAGAAACCTGCTCCTCTGGGCGCTGGCGTCTCTGGTAGGGAAAGCTCGGGGTCAGGTAGGGAAAGCCAGGGAGGCCTTGGAGAACCGAGCCATGCCATGCCATGCCACATTTGCCCTGGTTTTGCTTGTTGGTGCCCCAGGGCCTGGCCGGGGCAGCAGGAGTGATTCAGGAGGGCAGCGCACAGGGAGGGCTGGCGGCTGGGGATGCCCCGGCTGCGAGGGGGGACTCTCCGTCCTCCACCTCAGGAGAGGTCTCTGCAAAACTGGGCTGGGGGAGCGGGGAGCTGCTGCCAGAGAAGGGGTCTGTGCCCGCCGCGCCTGCGAGGGTGGCCGAGGATCTCCCGCGGGACCTGCAGGCCTGAGCCCCGCTCCCAGCCACAGCCCCCTCAAGCAGTTTAAGGCCGGTTTCCCCCAGACAGGAGGATGCAGAAGCGCAGAGCCTGGGCAGGGCAGGCAGCGCAGTCCCTGCAAAAGCCCACTGCTCTCTAGCGTTCAAAGCACAGCACTTTGCTGGCAATAACCAGTTTCAGGAGCAGCGACACGTGCTGCTGCAGGAACCCAGGGGTTTACTCCCCTCTCTGCTACTATGGCCCACGGGCCTTGGCTGCGCCCACCCCAGCTCCAGGGCTGCAACCGCTGAAGGATCAATTTCAAGCGTTTAGTAAGGACTCCAGCTTCCCATGCCCATCAGCGAGTGCTAAGGAGCATCGTATTGTGCATTGCACTCATTTCGATTGCACCTCTTATCCCCAGAGCCGCAGCCTTGTCTGAAACACTGCAGCCAGCTGGGATTTCCCCTCCTGCACCGTGCTCCCCTGGCCTGCCCGGCAGGACCCTGCGGCCCAGCACCACCACGCTCTCTACAGCTCTGTCCCCAGCAGCAGCAGCACGGGGTGGCTGCCTGTGAGCACCCACTACCCCGGCCTGGCAGAGGCGCAGCTGGTGACCATGCCGCCTGCCCCAGCCGCACGCCACAGTCATTGCTGCGCTCGGCGAGTGACCCACCGCGGCCACGCCCACTCGGGCAGCAGCGCCGGGCGCCGAGGAGCTCTCTGGCCGAAACCATGATGGAGAGATTATTTCCAGGAGGTAACGCTGGCAGGCTGGACACGCTGACCGCGCTGGGGTTTTTGACAGCTTGTTTCTGGGACCAGTGAATAAGGAGTGCTCTGTCACCTCGTGTGGGCAGCGGGACAGGCTAGCTGTGCACGCTCGAGGGAATGGCGTTAAGTCAGTGGGAAGCCCAGGTGGTTTGTTAGGCACCAATGGCTTTGGAAGTAACAAGGAAGAATAAAGGGGATTGACTGATGGATATAGAAATCAATAGCCCTGAAATATTTCATCCAAAGCCTCCTCCAGGTGACTGCAGAAAATGTTACATCTAAATCAGGTTCCCAGATGGCCCAGGAACCAATATAAGTTGTGGTGTTTGCTAGTCCCTCACGCTTTTAGATGAGGTGTGATTTAAAGGGTTTATGCTGAGAACGAAGGTGCCGAGACGTGTGAGCCTGTGGGGCGGGCAGCCGGGGCGGCACGGCGGCAGAGCTCTCCTCCAGAGTGGCAGGTATTTATAGGGCTGGGAAGGTGCTGCAGGCAGGAGGGAGGCTGAAAGGAAGGACAAGAAGGGAAAAGCAAAACTCCCTCTCCTAGGTACTGGCACAGAGGGAAACGCTGGGACCTTTACACCAAAAGTCACGAGGGACTGCAGAGTGATTCAGAGCTGGGTATCTGCATTCCCGAGGGCACTGGGCACTGTGGCCTGGCACCCTCCAGAAGCAGGAGGAGGAGAAGCGCGGGGGCAGTACACCATGGAGCAAGAGCATCCCACACCCAGCAATGACATGCGGCACAAGCACCGCTGTATTAACCTTGCTTGCGTTTCTGTCTGTGCAGGGGACAGTCCTGACAGCCTGAGCCCTGACTGGGAGCATGTCCTACACGTACCACTGGGACAGCATGGAGGGGCTTGTGGGGATGAGCTGAAAAATACCATAGGTCTCTCTCAGGAACCCAAAGAGCCCAGCAAGAGCCCAGCTGGCAGGAACGTAGGCCTGATGCCCCAGTCTGGCTTTGTGACTACAAAATATTGTATGGAAATGGTGTTTCACGGAAAAATGCAAAGCGCTCACCATCCACACTGGAACAAACTGCAGCAGTTGGGTTGTAAAGCCCAAAGAAGGGTTAAGGGCAGCTGGTAAATAGTTGTGAGTGAGGAAGTTGCTCAAGAGGAGGTCAGCAGAAGGATTTCATACAGTGTGAAAGCTGCAGGGCCACAAATTTAGCTCAGCCATTCAAGAAGGCAACCTGGCCCAGATGGTTTGGCTTAACTCTGAGTGACTGCAGAATGCTTCTGCTCTTCTCAGGGATAGGGACACAGCAGCAAACTGCCTGGCTATGGTGCAAAAATCTCCTTGTTACAGTCTTCTCCCACTGATTTTATTTTTCAGTATATTGAGTGCTGCAATTTTGCTTCCGCTGCTAAAGTTTCTGGGCACAGATCCAAACTGAACAACGAAAGCAACGCTGCCTGCTCCAGCCCATCCAGCCTCCCCACCTGCAGAAGCAGCAGCCACTCTCCCAGGCCCCGGGGAGGGACAGAGGTTGCGGAAGATGTTGTCTTGTGTCCTGCAGGGCTGCATTGGACAAAATATTTTTAAAGCATCTGTCAGATCCTCTGTAACGTGGGAAGGTTTTTCTTTAAAAAAACCCCATTTTTTCCAACTCATTCAGCTGTAATGTTGCAAATGTTCCAGTTACGCTGTGATACATCGTGGTGTGAAGCTGTGACCCCCCCACAGTGGTGCCCGAGATCCCAGAGCTCCTAGCAATGGTGCATCCTCCTTGGAGGCAGAAAGCAGCTCATGAGCTTTGGGCTTGTGCATTATTTGCACCCGTCTTTTGTGGTGGCTTTTTGCAAAGCGCGAACCCAGCCAGATGTTTCCAAACAAGAGTAGCAAAGGCTACATGATTTCCAGACTTTCCTCTGCATGGCCATAGGGAGCCAACTTTTTATGGTGGAGCTGCCACATCCTTTTCTGATCAGGCACTGAGAAACTGCAGCGTTAACAGCGTACCAGTACTCAAACATACCGTGTTCACCACCATGTCGGGGTCAAACACGTTGGAGGGTGTCTGAGGGGACAGGGACCTGGGTGCCCCATAAGGACTGAGAGCAGCCAAAGGCACCATAAGTGAGCCCTGAGGTTCACAGCAGCCTCGGGAATTCACACCCTCAGCTGTGGGTGCTGCAGCAGTAAGGTGGGAGCCGAGCTTCTGCTGGCGGGCAGCGGGCCGGGGGTGCCGGCACATCTCTCCTGCTCTGGCCGCAGAGGCAGCAGGCAATATTTTAGCAGTTTGGCCAATGAATGTTGGAACCTGATGACTGATGGACCAAGTCTTTTAGCATGAATTATGGGCCTAACAGGATGCTAACAGTTATCGATTATAAAATAAGTCTTTGTCACTGAGGCCTTCGGAAATCTTTGAGGGAAGAATGAAAGCTATTTTTTAAATATTAAGTGATCGATATATTGAATAAGTGACAAGGGATAACTTTTTGCCTGGCCGTCTGCTGTCACGGGGGAGAGCAGTTCTCACGGAGTGCGGGCACCAGGCACACGGGAGTGGCCCTGTGAAATGTGGGGGAAAGTGGGTGAGCGGCAGCACCTCCCCACGCCTCTGCTCGACCCAGGCTGGGCACCTTGGATGTGCCAGGGCTCTGCCAAGGCACCACATCGCTCTGCCGGCACGGCTGGGATTCGGCCCATCCCTGGCACGGCCTCCTCCCCCGGTGAGATGAGAAACGTACGGACGCAATCGCGCGACTAGACCCTGTCCCCGTCCAGTGGAGCAACGCCACCACGTTAGCGCGATTAGTGACAAATTGATGTTAAAAGCGTCAGAGAAAATTGCAACTGCAGCCATGTATTTTTGTTCCCATTCAAGGAAGATTGATTTTTAAACGGGTTTTGCATAGGAAAAGCAGTAATGCTGCATAAAACTTGATTAGCTGGAGGTTTCGATTTCCTAATCTGGAGGAAATCATTCTGACTTCCTTGTGCGTGCACCCAATGCCGCAGCAGCGGGCCGAGCGGCGCAGCTGGCTTCGAGGAATCCCTCAGAAGGCTCCCGAGATGAGTGGGACCGGCAGAAGGCCCTTGGGCCACCCCTGCCCGCACCGCAGCCCTGGGCGTGCCGGTCCCA